>APFE030117802.1:52850-76524 GCA_000404065.3 Pinus taeda
TACCATGTGTGCTAAAAGCAAGCCCAACAATAGAAAACTAGGCTTGTACACTCCACTTCCAGTTCCTTCTCATCCTTGGGAAAGTGTTTCCATGGACTTTGTTGGGGGACTGCCAAAATCTAGAAAAGTTCATGACTATTTATATGTTATTGTGGACAGGTTCAGCAAAATGTGTATTTTAATACCTTATAAAAAGCAGATTATAGTTGAACAAATAGCAAAGTTGTTCTTTCAGCATGTATGGTTGCATTTTGGGTTACCCACTTCCATAGTATCTGATCGATATTCCTGATTTGTTGGGAAGTTTTGGTCAAGTCTGTGGGAGTTGATGGACACCAGACTGAAGAAGAGCACAACCTTTCATCCACAAATAGATGGCCAAACAGAGGTAGTCAATAGGACAATGATCCATTTGCTCAAGGGCTATTGCATTAAGCATCCCAAGCTTTGGGATGAACATTTATGTTATGTGCAACATGCTTACAACTGTGATAAACATTCTTCTACACAAAGATCTCCTTTTGAGACTTGTTTTGGTTTTACACCAAGGTCTCCCTTGGATTTTGTCTTTAGTAAATACATAAAAGTTGATGGACATAGTGATGTGGACAAAGAAACTAAGTTCATTGAACATATCTAAGAAATTCACTAGGCAGTGTAGGAACAACTGGAAAAGAGCCAAGCCAAGTACAAGGCAAGGCATGATAAGCATAGAGTTGAACATAGCTTCCAAGTTGGTGATCAAGTCTGGCTATACATTAGCAAATACAGAATGCAAGGTGAAGGTAAGAAGCTGAAGCCGATAAGGTATGGGCCTTTCAAGATACTTGAGAAAATTGGTGAGAATGATTTTCACCTTGATCTGCCAGCTTACATGCACAACTATTCAGTACTTAATGCATAGAACTTGAGACTATTTGAACCTTCATTGGTTGAAGATTCCGAAGAGAAAAGTTAGTTTCCTTCTATTGATGATCTGTTGCCTAAATATCTCAATGAGTTGCAGAGAGATACAGTTTTGGACAGGAAGGTTAGAACTACGCGTAGAGGGGATGTTGAGTACCTCAAAATTGAGCTCAAATGTTCAAAACCAAGCAGTGCAAGATGGATAGAGATTGGACAAGTGAGGATGCTATATCCTCACTTGATTGATGCTTAAAAACCAACTTTTGGTGGTCCAAAAGCCTTTTCAGTGGGAAGGTATGATCCAAATGGATCCTAGAAAAATCTCTAAGTCTTCAAACACTTGAAACTATCACATGAGAAGAGCTTTTCAAAAAGTTGGATTACACTATCAGGAGGCAAAAACATGAAGGAAACATTGAAAAATAGGCTTATCGGCGGTCAAAGCAACTTTGAATCAGAGTCGTCAGATTTGGTCTATCAACAGTCCAGATACAGTTGGCGAATTGCAATCATTGGTGGCAAAGGGAAGCTATCGACGGAGATCACAAGGAATACACGACATCGATTAGTAGGGTCAACGAGGACCATCAATCAAGCGCATAGATCAACGGCCCATGTTGCATCACAATATCACGTCGGCGAACCACATAAGAGCAGGGCTATATACATATACATATATGTCATGCGATAAGCCGGACCCGTCAAGGCTACAAGCGATATTGGATGTAATTTGAGATCCTCCAAACGATAGATTTCTATGTATTTCGTGTATTTCGTTTATTAAATGAAATACAAAGGATAAAGCATCGATGAGATGAACCAGACTTGAAAGGGTTTATTAATACTATTGTATGTTGTTTCAAGTCTAGTATGAGTGAGATTTCATGTTTTAATGTATTTTTTTATATAAAAGGAATATCCCAAAACAGGTAGGATTTTGGGAGCACCAAAGGTAGTAAGTGGTTTGGGTTGGGCCCCACCCAAGCCCATACATTGGCTGCGACGTGTCCAGGCTGAGGAGAGAGAAAACCACCCTTATTGGGTAGTTAACCCCCATACAAAAGGGCCACTAGAAATGAACCATAGCCATTGGATTTGGATCTCCTAGATCAACAGTGGAGATGCGATGTCGACATAAAGGCAAATCCGATAGGAGTATAAGGTAGAAATATGGATGTTTGAAGTTTGATAAACAATGTTTGGGAGCCTTTTCTTGTGTTTGAATTTATTTCTCTGTTTAAACAGAGAACAATGATTTCAAAGGATTTCAAAGGCCCAATGACACATTCTGTTACAGTATAGGTGGCCACCATCCCTGAAAGCATTTAGCAATGATTGCTAATGCTTAGAGGGGGATCTGAGTGGACAGAGGTCGAGAAGCCAGAGAGTCCGAGAACGTGAAATGAACAGACATCACCAATTGGCTTTAAAGCCACAAATTGACAGCAAACAGAGCAAGTAGTGCTGAAACAAAGATCAAATAGAGACAGAGAGTCAGTGAGGAGAGTCAGTGTACTCAAAAGAGACTTAGGGGATCCAAGTAAAGCCTTATTGTTTTGTATTTGTTGTGTGAGGCTCAATTTGAGCTCACTGTTGTAAAACTTTGCTTCTGAAGACATAATAGAGAGGCTACCATTGAAGGCTGGACCAGGAGACATAGCCCGAGAGTTTTGGGTGAACTCCATGTTAAATTTGTTGTGTTTATGTGTGTTTTCTATTATGTTTCTTTAACTACTCAATTGTCTATGTATTTCAAAATATTATCGATTCATGCACATGAGTCTGTAATACCTTAATAATTGTTTAATATCTCATTATCAGATCAACTATCATCTCAATCTTCAAAGCTTATTAATATCAAAGAATACTTACATTCTTGTACTGGTGCATAATCATACCGGTATCCAAGCACCCACCTGCTGAAGGCTACAACCTTCACTCATTCTCCAGCTCTTAATGGAAGTGAGCTCCAACCCCCTGATCTGATCATCAACTACTACTGGCAAGAAGCTTTGACTTCCTCAATAAAGGCTCCAACCCTCAGCAACATCCATGGACCAAGTTTCATCAAATTTTCAAACTAGATCCAATATAAACACTTATGCTCAACCATCACTGTAAAATAATCATCAATATCTGACACATAGAATCAACCAATCACTGAAACCCAAACAAGTTATACATAATCAAAACTTAACCAATAAACTCAAACAATCATATCAATGTAACCATTACACAAAACTGAACTCAAAATGCTGCATCAATGCACATAATCAACTGCAACCCTGATCATTCATTTTCCAAAATTTATACACTACTTCACTTAAGGAAACTCACATGCATACACTCTTTTCTAGAGAGAAACTCGCATATAGATATGAATATACTAAAGAACTAAAAATTCGACCACTTCAATTTCTAAAAAGAACATAGAATCACACTTAGATCTACTGCAACACTCTAAACTAGTCACAAAATTGTCTCTAATCTTCAATCACAATCATCAATTAATCTTAACATTCATCAATCAATTAATACCAAAATTCAACTTCATCATTCAATTAGATATACTTCATAAATTATCACTCAACTGAGATCAACATGAGTACACCATTGACAGACAACAGAGAAACATCAGCATTGATCAAGTTGATCAGTTTTGTATGAACATAAACTCCTTACTTTATATATGTGACTTTTGAGAAATGAAGTCGTGTGTATATGTGCTTTTCCTGAAACCAACCAGCATATAGATCTACAAATTTTGACCTAAAATTGTGCAACTCTTTAGAAATTCAAAAAGACCTAGATCATAATAATCAAAGATACAAACATGCATCAGTAATTAGATCTAGTCAATCCTTGAACATATCATACAATGAGCATTCATTTCAGGTCTCATGATCCTGATCCATCATTGTATTCATCAATGCATAATTATTTCATATCAATGTGACAATTATGGCCTTTACAATGTAAATATACTTTAGATTGAAGTATTCGTCAAAAACTCTTTCACTTGCACACTTAGCCCTTTGATCTTGACTTCTTTATATAGTTTAGCCCTCATTAAATACCACGAGTCAAAACAACATTAGTGGGGGTGGTAATCTTTGATGGGATCAATATTCGTTTTCGTGCTCATTACTATGGGCAATACCATGGTAAGGACCCTTGGTAGTTAGAATACCATGGTACAAAAACCATATGCTACTTTTCTTCATTGAACTTGCATGCATACACGACTTGGCTTAACATAACCCACATATAGTTCTTGAACTTCCAATTTTATCATTCCTCTGAAGTTCCATGCGTTCTGTCATATCTGTATTCATTCTGGTATTTTGTTGTATTCATTATGTCACCTCTAAACTGACCTGTGGATTTTGTTATAAGTGAGTTTTCATCAAGGACAACACATGCATCATAATGCCAACATTTTCCCCTTTTGAATTTTCTTTATTGGTTTTGTTACTTTTGGTGCTTGCTTCTTTTTTTCTTCAATTGTCTTTTTGCTTTTCTTGCCTTTTCTTATTCCTTTTAATGATTCTCCATGGGTAATTGGTGAAATTGGAATTTCTTTTGTTTTAAGCTCGTCTTGATGTTTATTTATTCGATTCTTGGGCATTAGAATTTCCTCTGTCTCAATGATTCTCATATCCTCTAGTTCCTGAACTAGTTGTTCTTATTTTTATGTATTCCCTTTTTTAGTACTAGGGTTTGATGAAACCTTGCCTCTTTTCCTTTTTCTTTTTGCAACAAATATTTCCTTTGAAATCTCAATAAAATGATTTCTAATTAAGAAATCCCTCCAATTATTGTTTTTGGATTTTAATTTTTCTTTGACAAGGATTTTAATTAATCTGAAAAGATAAAGGGCCCTATAAATATTTCTATAGTTCATATGGATGTTGAAGGCAATTTTCCTAATACTGTTAAGTAGAGAATAAGGTAAATTTATCTCCTCCCCTTTCAGAAAAGCACTAAGAATAAAATGTGATAGAATAGAATGATAACATATTTTCCTTCGCAGGTGATAAAATTTAGAAGAATGTATAATAAATTTCTCCATTTCTTTTAAATAACAATACAAGAATACCTTTTCTCCATGTCATGATTTCGATGTTGGGGTTCTTCAATAAAGATCTCCATAATTCACCTCTGAGTTTTTGGCACTTGAACCAATTTTCTCCAGTTCTTGGAAGCCATATCGCTTTGGACAAAAATGTCTATGTTACTTTCAATCTATTGACCCCTATCTCAACTTCCACTATATCAATAATATATTGCAAATGACATGGTAACTTCAATATCATGCCCTTTTAATTTTTCAAATAAAATCAACCAACCTTCCTTCCTTAATTTCTTTCTAACTCTGGGGTATGTGACCAGGAAGTTTTCTCCTTAGAGCTCATGGCAAATTACAATACCCATATTAGTTATGGAAGTTTATAAATTATAATTCTCCTTCAAATTATTGGGTTTTGTTATATTCTTTCCATGACTAACCTACATAGTGAACCAGGGGGTTAGAGGGGGAGTGGAGCCCCCCCTTTGTTGCGATGATTGCACAGCAGGGGGGTCACAGGGGGGGTGGCTAGCCCCCATCTAAAGGTTCCGAGGTAGCACCCTGGGAAAAAAAATTTGGATCCTATATTAGGTTGGACGAAGCTCCCTATGGTTTTCAGTCCATGGTTTTGGACGCGATGGTTTTCGGTCTATGGTTTTGGACGTGATGGTTTTCAGTCCATGGTATTGGATGCTTCGACATGTATAAATATGTATTGTAACATTGAAAGGAACATAATGAAAAATCAAGCTGGTAGTCCTGGTTTTGGGATCCAGTGGGAAAATCTCTGTGTATATGTGTTTTATGTGTTATGCTCTCGCATTGTTTATTTTCTATGTTTTAGAATTCGTATGCAGGTAATTTCTATAAAAGGTTAAAACCTACATTTGGTATCGGAGTTGTTTTGGGTTCAAGGGGATGCCTTTGTTGCTGAGGGGTTTCGCTTAGGTCTGTGGTAGACCCTATTCAATGGGAGATCTGCGAGATTGATCCTAGTGGTAAAATAAGATGGCGAGCAATGGAAAGATAAAGATTGAGAAATTTAATGGTTAGAGTTTTGAGTTGTGGAAACTCAAGATGGAGGATTGTTGGTGGATAAAGATCAATGGATCACGATAGATTTGGGTACTAAACCAACAGGAATGACCGATGAAGAATGAAAGAAGTTGGATCGGGAGGCAAAGAGCACAATACAATTGTGTGTCTCAGATTTAGTATTGCTGAATGTATCAAGGGAAGCTATGGTGAGGCTTTGTGGGACAAATTAGGGACTCTGTACCAATCTAAGTCTCTGGTGAATAAATTGTTCTTGCAAAAAACGTTATATAACCTGAGGATGAAAGATGGAGACTCAGTGACAGAGCATCTGAATGCGTTTAATACTGTGGTAAGTTAGTTATCATCTGTTGATATCAAAATTTCAAATGAAGATAAGTGCATTAGTTTGTTGTGTTCTCTACCATATTCTTGGGATAGTCTGGTTATTGCGATAGGTAGCAATGCAACTGCCTTGCAGTTTGATGAAATAGTCTCATCCTTGCTGACGGAGGAGATGAGATGGAAAAATATGGAGAGCCATAATGGTGATGCCTTGTTTATACGAGGACGGTCCCAGAACAGAAAAAAAAAAAAAAAAAATTCATCGAGGGGGAGATCTAAATCTCCAAGAAAACCTGTAAAGGTGGTGTGCTGGAAATGTGGAAAGGAAGGGCACTACAAAAGGGACTATAAATCTGAAGCCCCTAACAAAGGAAAGGGATCTAATGATGCTCCTTCTACAGAGGCAAAAACCACCTCAGATGAAGGTGCAGATGTGTACTTGGCTTCTTCAAGTACACATTTAGATCATGAGGCGTGGTTGATTGACTCTGGTGCATCCTTTCACTTCACTCCTCATAGAGAGTGGTTCTATGAGTATGAGAAATATGATGGTGGTGATGTCTTCTTAGGGGATGATAGGAAGCCTAGAATCGCTGGTCACGGAAAATCTACTGGTCTCTAGAGAGAAGACCATCCTATGGCATCAAAGGCTTGGACATATTAAAGAGAAGGGCCTTCGAATACTTCATGGTAAAGGTATGGTAGAAGGTATGAGTAATAGCTCTCTGGATTTTGATTTCTATGAAAATTGTGTATATGGAAAGTAGAATCGGGTGAGTTTCCCCTCTGGTGTTAAGAGTACGAGACAGATATTAGAGCTTGTGCATAGTGATGTGTTTGGACCTATGAAGGTTCCATCATTGGGTAAGTCTGTGTCCTATGTATCATTTATAGATGACTTCTCAAGGAATACATGGATATATTTCCTTAAGAAGAAATATGAAATCTTTTACAGGTTTAAAGAATTTAAGGCTCTAGTGGAAAACCAAACAGAGAAGAAGATAAAGGTGCTGAGGACAGATAACGGTGGAGAGTTTTGCAGTAAGGATTTTGAAGAGTTCTGTAAGAAGTGTGGTATAACATAGCAGAAGACTACTCCATATACACCTCAGCAAAATGGAATTGTAGAAAGAATGAACAAGACGTTGATGGAAAGGGCAAGAAGCATGTTCAGTGGTGCTAGGTTAGGACAAGAATTATGGGTAGAGGCAGTGGAGACAACATGTTACCTGGTCAACAAATCACCTTCATCGGTGTTGGAGGATAAGACTCCACAAGAGGTATGGACTGGTAAGAAACCCTCTTTTTCACATCTGAGGATATTTGGATGTGATGCATATGTACATGTTGCAAAGGAGAAATGAACCAAGTTGGATAGTAAATCTGAAAAGTGCATCTTTATTGGGTATAAGGATGGTTTAAAGGGTTATAAGATTTGGAACCCAACAATAAGGAAGGTTGTGTAGAGCTGAGATGTGGTGTTTAAAGAGGTGAAAGATGTTATTAAACATGAAGTCCAACCAAAGGAAACTGAGAAGATAGAGTTTGAGCTAAAGGAGGAAGAATCAGACTCTACAGTAGAGGAGGAATTAGAAGATAAAGAGCCACAAACTCCGGGTGTAAGAAGATCAGTTCGAGAAAGAAGGAAGCATGAGAGGTATAGTCCATCTGCTTTCTGTTCAAATTTTTCTTTATCTATTACTGATGAAGATCCCAAAACTGTGAAGTAAGCAGTAGATTCAGAGGATGGAAAACTCTGGAAAGAGGCCATGGTTGATGAAATGGCATATTTGCACAAAAATGAGGCTTGGGATTTGGTGGAGTTGCCAGTGGAAGGAACCCATTGGTAGCAAATGGGTGTTCAAGAAGAAGACAAATGCAGAAGGAAAGGTGGAGAAATACAAAGCTTGGTTGGTAGCAAAAGGTTATTCCCAGGTGCGGGGAATTTATTTTGGTGATAATCTTGTTGCCAAGGTAACTTCTATTAGATAATTTTTATCTATTGTTGTTGCTTTTCATTTTGAGGTAGAATAGATGGATGTGAAGACAACATTTCTTCATGGAGATCTGGAAGAAGAGATCTACATGAAGTAACCTGAAGGCTTTGTGGTGAAGGGTAAGAAAGAACTGGTATGAAAGTTAAAGAAGTCTCTGTATGGGTTAAAACAATCACCAAGGATGTGGTATCCGAAATTTGATGCATTTATACGGGAACTTGGCTTCATCAGAAGCAAAGCAAATCATTGTGTGTATTTTAAATTAATTGGTGACCGTGTTATTTATCTGGTCTTGTATGTAGATGATATGTGGTTGGTTGGAAACGACAAAGAAATTATCCAGGATTTGAAGACCCAATTGTCCTCCAAATTCAACATGAAATATCTTGTTGCTGCAAACTATACTTTGGACATGGAAATTAAAAGAGATCGGGCAAAGAGGAAGCTCTGGTTAAACCAGAGGAAGTATGTCAAGATAATACTACAGAGGTTTAATATGCAGGATAGTAAACCGGTGAAGGTTCCTATTCCTGTAGGTGTAAAGCTATCTACTGAATAGAGTCCCAAGACACAAGAAGAGGAAGAGGATATGTCACATGTTCCATATACAAGTGCAACCGGTAGCCTGATGTATACAATGGTTTGTACTAGATCAGACATTGCACATGTAGTAGAGTATTGAGCAGGTTTATGTCAAAACCAGGGAAGGAGCATTGGAGAGTGGTGAAGCGAGTTTTCAGGTATTTGCATGGCACTAGTGATTATGCTTTGTGCTACCAACGAAGACCAAGATTGGACAGACTAGGTTGGGAGTTTTGGATTAGAGAAGATCTACAAGTGGGTATGTGTTTAACCTATTTGGAGGAGCAATCAGTTGTATGAGTAAGAAACAATCTGTAGTGGCACTATCAACTACAGAGGCAAAATACGTGGCAGCCACTTATGTAAGCAAGGAAGTAGTTTGGTTGTAGAGATTGTGTTCAAGTATTGGATTAGTAGGGGGAGCTATAAGGAGAGACTGTGACAACTAAAAAGTAATTTTCTTGGCAAATAACCTTGATTATCATTCAAAGACAAAGCACATTGATGTTTAGTATCACTTTGCAAGGGATATGATAGAAGACAAAAAGGTGTTGCTGGTAAAGGTGGACACGTTTGAAGAATATTGCAGACGCATTGACAAAATTTCTGAGCTTTGAGAAGTTCTCCTGGTGTAGAGAAACAATGGGCATTTCAGGGCTGGAAAAATGATTAAGTTCTCATGTGCCCCCCTATGGAAATAAAACAACAAGTGGCAGAATGTTGGGTTGTGTTATATTCTTTCCATGACTAACCTACATAGTGAATCGAGGGGTTAGAGGGGGAGTGGATCCCCCCCCCTTCGTTGCACCAATTGTGCAGCAGGGGGCGGGTAGGCCCCCTCTACAGGTTCTAGGGCAGCACCTCGGGAAATTGTTTTTTAGACCCTACATTAGGTTGGGAAAACCTACCTATGTTTTTCGGTCCATGGTTTTGAACGCGATGATTTTCCGTCCATGGTTTTGGACGTGATGGTTTTCGGTCCATGGTATTGGATGCTTCGGCATGTATATTTATGTCTTGTAACATTGAAAGGAACATACTAAAAAAACAAGCTAGTAGTCCCGATTTTGGGATCTAGTGGGAAAATCTCTGTGTATATGTGTTTTATGTGTTATGCTCTCGCATTGTTTATTTTCTATGTTTTAGAATTCGTATGCAGATAACTTCTGTACGGGGTTAAAACCTACACAAATAGATATTACAGGGTAGGCTATGGATGCTAATGAGGTATTATCAAATGGATTTGGTGAAATCGTCAAAAAGGGTGGCACATTATTATGTATTCGAATGTTATCAAGTAATTATAGGATTTTATGGTGGTGATGGATGATAATAGGATTTCCCATTCATGCAATGATTATATAATTCCTCAATGAAATCTCATATACTATGATTTTATATCTTTGAATTTATGTCTTTGAATGACATGAGGACATTAAGATTTAAGAAGTAACGTAATATGGGGTATGAATTTGTTGTTCCATCATTAATTTAATGTGAGTTTTATTTAGTGTAAGCCTCTTTCAACTTTTATCTGAAAAATGATAAATAAGTCCATATATGTCATATTATATAGTTTAAACATTAATACAACAGATTAATATGCATTATGTTACTTGTCACAGTACCTCATATCTACTTCCTTTCAGAATTTTCATTGCTTTCTGGATTGAAGGCTTGTCTGCTAGTGCTAATCAACTACTAAATCTTTTGATGGCTACGAAACTTTATTAGTTTTCAAATATGCTCCTAATATTCTTCAAGAAATCTTGTTGATGTTGTTGGAAAATATATTTTTATTTAAAAGAGAAACATAGTCCTGAAACTTATCACCTTGGACTAAAAATATTCATATTTACAAAGGAGAAAAGGGAAACTGAAGTTGCCAAGAATCTTGGTTTTCAACTAGGATTTCTTGCAACTCAGAATTTTTCACCAAACTTTGAACAAATTATTCTCTTGTTAAGGGATTTTGATCAAGTTTTAGTTTGTTCCCATTAACAATAAAAGTGATTCCTTCCTCATCAATAGGAATTATTCTTATTGCTCCATGATAAAAAGAAACTTATATTTCATAAAGGCCTAACCAATGTGTTTGGAATTTCCCTACAAAATATTTAAATTTTGAGTTAAAGAGAAAGGCCCAATCATTGGTTTGAAATTTTTGACCTTGACAAATTTGTTGTACCATGTTGTCCTTTATTGTTAGATTCTTCTTGTCCTTTGAATGGAATCTTGTCTAATTTCATCTAACTCATTGAGTTTTATGAATCTTTTCTTTTGGGCTTCAGAGAGATCTGGGCCCTAATTTTTCTATTGTCTTGTATGTACCCACTTGGAACTAAATAGGAAGTAGAAATTTCTTTCCATAAAAAAAACTCATAATGATTATGTCCAATGGTATTTCTCCATGTGGTCTGGTATGCCCCAAGTGCTTCTGTAAGTGATTCTACGAAATACTTCCATTGTAGATGCACAATCTTGGTTAGTATGGCTTCAAGATATTATTTTGTGGATTCCACTTGTCTATTGGATTGTGGATGATATGGAGTGTGTTTAAAATGTATTATTTTATATTTCTCTTTTATCTTTTGAACAAGCTTACATGTGAATTTTGCACCTTGATCTATTATGATTTCTCTTCGTACACCAAAAAAAGTGAAAATAACCTTAAAATGAAATGCAACAACATTCTTTTCAATAGCAAAATTTAATGGCTTCAATTCTACCCATTTATAACAAAATCAGTGCAAACAAGGATGTACCCCTTTTTCTTGGATGGCTGATTAGTAGGACCAACAAAATCTAGAGACCAATTCTCAAAAGGCTCTATTAGTACCTATGGTTGCAAAGGAATTTCATCAGACATCAACAAAACATATATAAATATAGATTTGGTGTAGGTATAAATATTAGATCACAAACGTTCAATAATAATCCCATGATCTTATGGCATTATAATATGGAAAAATTGTTTCGTATAAACATTATGTTATCAAACCTTTCCATATTATATGAAATCTCATCAATGTGCATCATGTCATAAACATTTAGGGAGCGCACTTTATATATATATATATATATATATATATATATATTATATATTATATATATATTATATTATGAGGAATTATATTATATATAAAAAATTATATGTATATATTCATAAAAGTAATTACATTTCTCTTAAATACACAGAAGTTGACTGAAACATAACTCCAGTCTGCTAAGGTTAAAACCAACAAATTTTTTCTCTAATTTTTTTATTCTTTTCCACATTAATTTGACCACTAAATCTTTCTTACGAGTATTTACAGTCCTCTCTAGGTGAATTTGAACTGAATTCCACCTCTATGACTTTTCTCAAATAGCAGGTGGCAAAAAAATCATCAAATAATTGGAAAACAATTAGTAATTTCTCATTTTTCTTTCAATAGTGGCCCAATCAAGCCCAATGTTGGAAGTTGGGCTCTAATGCCACTTTCTAATGTCTCCAGCCTCTAATTGAGCAACACTATGTATTCACAACTAAAAATTCATCACTTAAATACACCAATAATTCCATCAACAATTATGTGGAAGCTCATAATCCATATTTATAATCATAAGCCTTGACCCTCTACTAGATCCCACCCGTGAATCTGTTATATTGATTTTGTCCTTAGCTTCAAATTTATTGACAGTAAATAATTATAAGGAAACATATAATTACAATTCACATAATCATGGTTTATAATAAAAACTATCATGTTAATAATAGCAGGGCATATCAATGAAACCAAACTATGGTTTGGATTATATATATGTCATTATAACACAAAACACACATAAAAATATCAATATACATAACAATGAATTAATAGCATTAGCATCAAACCCCCCAATAGGGTTTACAATAAAATTTCTCATAAATATAAAATTTAGCACATAAGCATATATTGGCACAACACATAAGCAAGAACAATTATATGAATAAAAAAACTGATTGGCTATGAGATCTCCACATTCCACCCTACCATAGACCATGGGGTTCATCAATTTCAACCATGGGTCACCCCTTAGTCGGGGCTAAAATTCCATGAGAAAAATTAACAAAAAAAAACCATACATTGATGGCCAAGGTTCCAACCCAAAACCATGTTGTACAGGGATTTAGGAACACTTTAGGCTAACTACAAAGGTGAAAATGCACATCCATGCCACTTTAGGGCTCTAGGAACCCTCTAGGCCAACAAACTGACACAACTTTGTTTTCCTCTAACCTGCACCCAAATCACACCTTATGGGAAACCAGGAGCGTCTTAGATTCTCGACAAAAAGGCACTAGGAATGTGTTGATTCCTCTAAAATCGTAGCACAAACATTGGGGGATAACCACTCAGTTCGGACCTTAGTGCAGCTCCTTATCCGTTTGGTATGGTGGCTCCGACTGGATATTATGGGACCAGTTTCCCAATAAAGTATGATTTGATGAATGGGTGTTTTAAATATGTAAAAAGATGATAGATGGTTTAATCTATAAGCTCTAAAATATACAGATATATCTATATAACCCGGGTGATCTCATAATAATGTGATTCTTGATGATTTCTAGTAGACAAATAATAATATAGATTATTTACTTTTCTACAGAAAGATGCATTTAAATAATGATTACTTTGTTTAAGAAATTAAACAAAGTAATATGAAAACATATCGCATAACATACTAATATTTATCGCTGACATATGTATATAATATAAAAAATTTAAATCATTTAGAAATGAAATAATACAGAGTTGTTTAAAAATATGTGAATACATCAACAATAGCAAACCAATGGAACGTTAATTATATAAAACAAGACAAAAGAATAGTGATAGAAGTACCCAATGCATTTGAATCTCATTTATGCAAGTAACACTTTGGTTCAACCTTCTTATTCTGGAAACTCCAAGGAGATACAAAAATGTGAGTTTTTATGAAGCTTTTTCATAGAAAGTCGGAACCTCGATCCACGTCTTATAAAATATAAATTAAGAAGTACAGAAGTGAAAACTTCTCAAGTCTAGTTTTATACAAATTGAGGACCCTTTCTAAAGTGACATGAAATGGTCTTTATCGTAAAATTAAAAACAAACTGTCCATAAAAATTGATGAGAGTTGTTGGAACTACCTTTATCGAAATATGGGATTTGTATTTCAAAAATAGAATTGCGATAAGCTTTGAAGAGATTCATCACATCTAGGCTTTCTCTTGCATCTTTAATCGACAAATTGAGAGCATGCTTTAGATCTCTGGAGGATGACTCATCCTGGAGTGTAACTATCCTGTGTATGTGGCATATGAAATCTCGAACATCATGTGATCAATGGCATCAACAAGGCACTTGATAGTCATTTGTTGGTTGTGCGGCTTGACCAAAAAGGACCAATGCGCTTCCCAGTTAAGACCTTGTATCCTATTAAGCCGCTCTTCCTTGGTGTCCAAATCTTCCTTTCATTGCTTCTCTAAAGCTTTTGCCTTCGGAAGTTTTCCTGGGGAAAAAATAGAAATTAAATTAGCACCATATAAGTTATCATTTACCAACTCAATAACATTATTCATTATAGCCCTGGCCCTGGAGGTAGCTCTTTCTGCTTTTATCAACTGTGCTTCCCATTTTGAAAACAATATCTCCTTATGAGACTCTTCAATGTGAGGTAAGTTAGCAGCTCTTCCATCTTTTGTGCTTTGCCTGGAGAGAAAATTTGTGACTTTATCATCCGCATCTTCAAATTCTAATCTAGTATTAACTGCTGTTGGGTTGTGTTATATTCTTTCCACGACTAACCTACGTAGTGAACTGGGGGGTTAGAGGGGGGGGAAGCCCCCCTTCGCCGCGTTGATTGGCCACGGGGGGTCACAGGGGGGGGGCAGCCCCCTTGTTCGGGAGGTTTTGAGGGCGGAGCCCCCGTCTACGGGGTTCGGGCAGTGCCCCGAAATTTTTTTTTTTGGACCCTGTATTAGGTTGGGTGAACCTACCTATGGTTTCGGTCCGACAGTTTTGGACTCGATGGTTTTCGCCATGGTATTGGATGCTTCGGCAGTATAACTATGTATTGTAACATTGAATGAATATAATGAAAAATCAATCTGGTAGTCTCGGTCTTGAGATCCAGTGGGAAATCTCTGTGTATATGTGTTTTATGTGTTATGCTATCGCATTTTTATTTTTCCTGTGATTTAGAATTCGTATGCAGGTAATTTCTGTACGGGGTTAAAACCTACAACTGCTTGGTCAATTAGTGATGTTGTTATGATGCATAATGGATCAATAAAAGATATCTTCTGGAAGAGTAGATTTAGCTATTGAGATAAAACCTTATTTTCCTCTAAGACTTCCTTTTTGAACTCTTCAACCTTGGGATAATCTTAGAATTTTCCCAAAGAGAATTGTAGTTGTGTGGTTTGCTCTTCTTTAGACTTACTCTCTTGTTGATGCCCAATTTTAAGCTGCTCGAGCTCTTGAGACAGCTGGTGTTGTCTCTGAGTGGCCTGCTAGTCAATTTTCTATTTTTCTAGATTTAATTGTTCTTCGCACTGCTCATTCCTTTGTTTCTCTACTGTTAACTGTTCCTCAAGCTTATTAACCTTTTGTTGCTCTGCTGCCAACTGTTATTCAAGCTGATTAATCTTTTGATGCTTTTCTTTGATCAATTGATTCACTCAGTTGCCTCATCAATTGTAGCAGCCATGTATGCACCTGCAAATTGAGATAACTTAGTCAAATCCTCAGAAGGATTGACCTCTGAATCTTTCCATATGACACTCATAAATTCAGATTGAGGAGTTGTGGATGATGTTTGATCTATTTTCCTTTTTTTTCTCCGCCTCTTGACTATAGCCCTATGTTTTGGGTTGTAAAACACATCCAAGGGTGGAATCTCCTCGATATTCAATGTAATCTCTCCTGAAGGATTTCAGGGATTATTTCTATCTCTTTTCGAGTTGTGTCTTTGTTGGATGTCCCTTTAATCACAATATCAAGAATAATGGGCCGTTGTGTTTCGGGAGATGTTGATCTCATAATGTTTTGAGGATCATTCTGGATTTTGATATGTTGATCAAATTGCTCCCATTCTTTAATCAATATGGGATCGATATGAACATCAGTGCTTAGCGGCTCACTGACCTTCTCACTTGTTTCACCTTCTCCATAAATATTTTCAATAACATGTTCTCCATTGTGCTCTGCTTTCTGGATAATTGGTGTAGTATTTAATAAATCTAGAGGTACTTTCAGTAACCTCTGTGTCTTGTATTCCATGAATTTATCCATTTTCTTAGCTCCCAATTAAAATCTTGCCAGATGATTGACTGTTGAAAATAACTCTGCTAAAGCAAATAAGTCATAAAATTCATCATTCTCATGTATGAATTTACTAACTTTCACCTGAGTGGTGAAATTGAAAGCAACCTTATTTGGATCATATTGTCTTTTAGGGATAACCGCTAGACTCAGATCCTTTGTTTTCTTTGATTCTTTCTCGACATGTTTAAAATCATGCAATGTGTAGGTGCCACAGCAGAGGGGAAAGGGAGGCCACAACTGTTTCTTGGATTCTTTAAGGTTTCTAGACATCCTTTTTTCCACTGTTTGTTGAGCTACTTCCCTGGCTAATAGCTTATCTGGAATGTAAAGTGGAAGGACATGAGGATCTATAATATTTCCAAAGCCCTAATATAGGTGAACTTCTCCTCCCCAAACCAATTGCCAATTGAGGTTAAATCGATACTAGCCTCATTAGACAGCCGAGGAGCAGGTTTATTAAAGATAGCTTGATGGACGAGTAAAATGAAACCATGGAAAATCTTCTATAAATGATTCTTGTATTCAGACTTCCATAAGTACTTATGATAAATATGAATGGGGTTTGGATCCTGAACAGTCCATTTCCAACCTAGGATGGGAAAGTCAGAATTAAAACAAACTGTGTCCATTATGTAAGCACTCATATGGAATGGGGGCACGACTCAGGTAGTGACAAATCTGTTCTTTCTATAATCCAGTATTTGACTAGCTATTTTGCTTGATAGGATAGTTGCCTACTCCATGACAAAGGATTTTATTGTTGCTTATATCAATGGAACCATCTCAATAGAAAATCTAGCAAAATCGGGGCTTCCGAAGAGTCTATACATCATAACAGCGGCATAACAATATGGATATGCCAAGGATTCCATTGCTTGATAGGGTTTGATTCAATGTCATTTTCCTAGGAGAAAGCTTCTAGGAATGCTTTATTGTAGTGTCACTGGGGATTAGGCAAGTGATACATTCTCTTGATATCTTCAGGTTTGAATGATCCGAGCATCCTTCCATCAGCTGTGAAGAAAGCTTTGTCCATTATGTTAATGCTCTCACTTACCCATCTCACTAGATCATTATATGGTAAAATGTTTTCACAGGCTGCTATTCTATGAAGGAAAGAGCTAGACAAGTCACTGAGCGTGTTTTATGTTTCATCAGTTCCATCAGCTGTTTCTTCTTCTTCTATCTCCTTTGGATTTTCACCTTCAAGAAAAGCATATATGCCTTCCCATGAGATCTTACCAAGGCCTTGACAGGTATTATCTGAGATTAGCACCAATTTTCCTTGTCCTTCTTCCACTGTAATGGGAACCTTTGTCTTTTGAGATTTCTTAGACATCTTGACTACCTGTGTGATTCTAGATTAACACTGCAAAATGAGAAAGAGGAGCGTAATAGGCGAAAAACTTTGAGAGGAGATAATACATCAAATTGCAGATTAAAAGCAGTTATGTGCATTAGATGCAAAATATCTCACATTGTACATAGTCACCATGGATGAAATCCTTAAAGGGCTATAACCACAACTGCCCCTTAATGATTTATTGTAACTTCATAACGTGAAAGTTTAATGCCGAAGTAATATATGTTGCATCGCAATTTTTCCAATGGTCCTTTTAGAATAGGTGTCATGACTTTGCGATTTTTCAATTAGTGATTGTATTATTTTAATATTTGTGGAACCATCACATATCACAAATCGGGAGTTACAAGTGCCATGCTCAAAAGGATTCTTTGTATTGTTGCGATTGCGCTGAGTGCTAAGCTGGCATGTGGAGATGGCAGATTCCTTTTCAAACTTGGAAAATCACGTTTTTCCTTTATAATTTATTTATCCATATATCGCACGTGTTCATAGTTTATATTACTTTTTTTTTATTGAGAGCACAATATGTGATAGTAATATCGCATCACAAAGTTTCAATAGAGTGGTTTTAATGTTTTCCTATGAATCGATGATATGTGATTGCGATAGCCTTATCGCATCACAAGGTTTCAATGAAATGCCATGAGTTATTCCTTGGGATTAAAGATATGCGAGATGCAATAGTTATATCACACTGTATTTTTATAAATGGATAATTTCGATTAAAACTTCGTGATGAGGGATTTGCAATGAGTTGTTCCAAATTCTCATAAAGCAACTTTTATAATATGGAAAATATATTTTATTCAAAAGTTTTATTGCTCTTTTATATCCTAAAGGGGACCCCTTTCTTATTTAGCATTTTAAGAGTAAGATTAAAAATTGAAATGGGGTGGGTGTTGTTGTATAGCACAATAGAATGATATGACTATATCTAGAAGCGTTGATGGCATTCAAAATTTCAAAGGAAATTAAAACGTACAGTTTAATGACAGCATTAGCCAAGCTATATGAAAAACCCTCTGCCTCAAATAAGGCATTTCTTATGAAGCATCGATTTAATATGAAGATGTTAGAATGTGGGTATGTTGCCAAACATATAAATTAATTTAACATGGTTACCAATCAATTAGGTTTTGTAGGGGTAAATTTTAATGATGAAGTTAGGGATTTGTTGTTTCTGTCCTCATTGCAAAAAAGTTGGAATGGCTTAGTTATGGCTATTATTAACTCTGTCTTTATATCTAGTACTTTAAAGTTTTATGATGTTGTTGGTGCCATCCTTAGTGAGGAAATGAGACATAAAATATTCAGTGAGACATCACGTAATGCTTTGACTACAGAGATTAGAGGAAGAAAAATGGAAAGAGGATGGAGCTCAAGAAATCGTAGTAAGTCAAGAAAAGGTAGATCAAAATCCAGATCAGGGATAGTGTGTTTGAAATGTGGGAGGAAAGGACACCTGAAGAAATATTGCAAATCTCGAAAGGGAAAAGAAGGAGATGGATAACAAGAGAACAATCATGAAGTGAATGTGACAAGTGATGTGTTGCAAGATGCTTTCATTCTTTCATTAGAGAATATTATTGACGTCTAGGTGGTAGATTCAGGGGCCTCATTCCATGCCACACCTAATAGGAAACATTTTCATGATTATGTTCAAGGATATTTTGGACAAGTTTGTCTAGGTGATTATAAACCCTATAAAATTGTTGGAATGGGTAAGGTTTTTATAAAGCAATAGAATAGAAACCAATGGCTTTTGAAGGAGGTAAGGCATGTTCTAAATCTGAAGAAAAATCTAATTTCAACAGGGAAATTAGGTGGTGAAGGTTGTGTAACTACATTCACAAACAAAACCCTGAAGGTCACTAAAGGAAACCTGGAAATAGAAAAGGGAAAAGAGATCGGTACATTATATTAATGCAACCGCATTACTAATTCTGCTAATTCTTTAACCTTCACATGAACAGATATGACATTGTGGCATCATTGGCTTGCGCACATGAGTGAGAATGGAATGCAGATTCTTCGCTCAATAACTTTGTTGCCAGGTCTGAAGCATGTTAATTTGGATTTCTCTGAAAATTATGTTTATGGAAAACAGAAGAGAGTTAGATTTATCAAAGTTGGGAAGGAAAAGAAGAGAATTTTCCAACAAGTGTAATAGAGATGGAGTTTATATAAACAGTCTCCAAGTGGGAGATTTTTGGATGTGGAGCCTGATTATCTTCCTAATTCAGAGGTCTTAATTTAGCCATTTGACGGTGGGGTGTGGGAGGGATCCCCCCCCACCACCAACTATTACTGCTTGAGGGTTCATAATGGGGTGTGGTTGCATGTTTGAAGCCACCACCATTGTAGGGGATTGGGGCTAGCGCCCCTTAAGTCAAAAATAGATGAAAATTTGCCTTCTACAATATTGTAATTTCATAGTCAATTTGGTTCATTCATTAGGAAAATGATCTAATGATAGAATTTATGTTAATTTAGGGTCTTTCTCCCTAGAGGGAAATTCTTGGTTTATATGATGGAAGTGTATTACGACTGTGTATTATTATTCTTAGCGAGAAAGAGAGAGGATATTGTGTGAGAGCAAAGAGGAAATTACAACGGATTTATTGTACGTTGTATCTCTTTATTTTGTTGGATAATATAAAAGGAAGTACTGGTTGTTTCTCCATGGACATAACCCAAATTGGGTGAACCACGTATATCTGTGTCTCTCTTGTTCTAAGCATTTTTGTATTTGTGTTTCTGCAATATTTTGTGTATTTCATTGCTTTGTTAATTAATTTCTAACAATATGGGCACACAAGACCTTAATATAAATCTGGCTCACTAGCCTAATAATGAGTACATACATTTACATCATAAACATGTGGAGACATTATAGGTTATGTGGGTTGAAGGTGTGGGTTGATAGTTCATATTAGGTGCTTTAGGAGATTTTGGATTTTCTTTGGTATTTAATAATACATATTTGGTTGATTGATGGATTTTGGATTAAGAGTTTAATTTTGATTGTTGGTCCTTGGATGAAAAATCCCCACCCCACATTTACCCACTTTCACAAGCTCTTGAGGGTATAAATGAGTTGAGTGCTACTATGACATGACCCGACCTTCAAGTTCCAATTATGGAGGTGGGGCCCACAAACTAAAATGTTACTACCTTCCCTTAGGGTCTGTAAATTACTCAAGGGATTAAGAACCACCCCAGGTGAACAATCCCTGAGCTAGAACTCTTTTTCACTAACCTAACTCCACAACCACAAAATTTACACTTCATGTATATCATTATGAGGCTCCAACCACACCTAGAAGCCTATCTCCTAGATGTTACGACCCAAAATCCCTTATTTTGTGCATGTGGTGATGATATCTATGCCAATTTTTCATGAAAGCCTCTATATCACTACCCATAACAACCTATAAGTTTTAAGAAACATAAATAATGTAAGAATAAGGCTAACCATTCAAAACTTGAACAATATCATGACCATAACATGAATAATACATGATATACATTTTTCCATACCTATGATAAACATATAAGCTACAGGTCATGAATGCATATCTGATCCTAAACTTCTGAAATTCATCTAAGAATCACCAAGAAGGATCTATTCCCTCTCAATATAGCTTCAACAACACTTGTTATCCCATGCATTCATCAATCATTCAAATACTTATCAAATCTTGAACATGAGCCATAACTAGAGCACATCAAAACTCCATGCATATAACTAGAATAGGAACCATGACAAATCTAACATAAAATCAACATAATAACAAGTACATGTTCTCATTAATTATATTAGAATAATAACCCATATTAAATTATATGAAATCCAACCAAGTCAGGGACTTCCACGTAACACCCAACCATAAATTGGGTTGAACCAAAACTTTATTTCATGCAATCACCTTCATGCCATATTCCAAGAATGAATGTAGGATCTCATGAGATAAACCAAGACATAATCAAGTAGGGAATCTAGAGGTTAAACCACCTCCACCCTCAAGCTACCATGATCTCACTTAAGCTAGTCCTAAGATCACAAAACCAAACCTGACTTGGATGCCTTACAAGTCCTTCACCATACCTTGAGGAATTTTCCTGCCTCCACCCACTTGTTGAGGGATTCCAGTAGAAAACCATCCCCACCCCCAATCCTTGGGATTTTCTTGAGACCACCTCACCAATTCTAAATCATTTTGGAAATCCAAGGCTCAACCAAGAATGAATCCCCTCACACTATGGCTATCAAGGAAATGGCAAGGCATGGTTGAAATCACTGTCAAACTAGGAAAAACCCATGCCAATGACAAAAAATGAATTAAATAAACAAATTCATGTACCATGCATTCACATCCCACCAATTATATCACAAAAGAAAACTTTAACCTGTAAAATCCTCCTCTTGAAGCTATTGATCCAACCTTCTTTTTGTGCTCCCTTTCTTTTCTCCAGTTTCCTTTGTCTTCCTTCTTTAAATCTAAGTGAATGCTAGAGTGGTCCAAGAATGACCTAAGAGTGCTAGAGTGTATGAGAGTGTAAGGAGAAAACCAATACTAAACTAACAAAAGCTGTGAATTGTTTCTCTGATGCCTTTTATCATTGATTTCTCATTTCATCCATTTTCCCTCTAATTTCCCTTGCATGCATATTTGTGTCTCTTCATCTCCCTTTTCTCTTATTTTTCTTATTTCTCATAATTAAATGCCAATTTTTTCCTATTTTCCTTTTCCAATTTCCATAGCCATTAATAAACCACATGTGATGCCCACTACAATGTTTTCCCGACATTCAACTTGGAATACGTGTCACCTGACATTGATCTTATTATTTTTCCTTTAATATCCTTTATTACATGAAAATTTAATCCAAGGTTGTTATAAACCCCTCACCATTATGGGAACACCATCCTTGGTGTTCTTTGATGCCTATGACAACCAAACCGATGAAAACAAAAAATACTACCTATCTAGCTTTATAACATAGCTTGATGTGGAATTTACAATGACATCCTGTTGAAAAACAAATAAACATACAACTTATTGAAGATTTATAACACATCTCATCTTGGTATTTACAATAACAACCATATATGCATACATATCAAAAGATCATTTTATTCAACCATTAGCTAATGAAGGATACAAATCCTGCATCTAATCATCCATCTCTCGTGTATCTTCATCAAGCCCAAAGTGCTTCCACTACACTTTAAATTGTTCTATTGTTCGAATCTAGAACATGAGTTTTTTCCACTGCAAAATGCACTAAGGTTTTTGTTGGAACTCTCCCTCTAGTTCCACCTACAATACAGACCAATCATAACATGATCAAAATCCTTCACATATCTCTTCAGCAATGAAACATGGACAAAATCATGGACTTTCACTATTGGCAGTAGTGAAATTTTGTAGGCCACTAGTCCAATCCTCTCAAGGATCTCGAAAGGCCCACAATACCGAGGTGCCAACTTAGAACATGACCTAATCCTAAAGGAGCTCCTCTTGGGCTTGATGCGCAAGTACACATGCTCCCAAACATGAAACTCTTTGAATTCTATATGTTGATCCACATAACTCTTCTGTCTATCTTGTGTTATTTTTAAATTTTTCATAACAACCTGCTTCCTCTAGCCCATCTCAGCCAACATATTTGGTCCAATCAACACCTTGTTCACTGGATCACTCCAACTGTTGGGAGTATTACAACTCCATCTATAAAGATCCTCAAATGGACTTATCCTAAAGGATTCATGATACCTGTTACACTAACATTTGTCACCATGACTATTTGCAGTTAGTATGGCTCCATCAACAGTCATACTATCCTCCTTGGCAAGCCTCATACCTGTTAAACAGACATGGTGAGGGAAAACAATTAGTAAAGATAAAACATGCAATACATTTTTTATTCACAAATGATGTATATTTATGGTACATTATGTGACCGTTGGGATTCACATCCCAAGGTCCCTTGGACTGCTTTGTCCATTCGGCTTCCACACTAACCCTTTAGGATT
>APFE030117817.1:0-14844 GCA_000404065.3 Pinus taeda
TTAGGACTAAGTGGACATTGTGACACTCCATTCTTTTGAAATTCATCATCATGCTCTTCATCATTGCTGCTCTCATATTCCATTGGATTAGGACTAAGAGGACACTGTGACACTCCATTCTTTTGAATTTTTCATAATGCTTTTTATCACTGCTGCTCTCATAGTCTATAGGATTAGGACTAAGTGGACACCGTGACACTTAATTCTTTTGAAATTTTTCATCATGTTCTTCATCACTTGTACTTTCATAGTCCATAGGATTAGGACTAAGTGGACATTGTGACACTCTATTCAGTTGAAATTATTCATCACTGTTTCTCTCATAGTCCATTGGATTAGGACTAAGAGGACACTGTGACACTCCATTCTTTTGAAAATTTTCATCATGCTCTTCATCATTGCTGCTCTCATAGTCCATATGATTAAAAATAAGTGGACACCGTGACACTCCATTCTTTTGAGATTCATCATCATGCACTTCATCACTGTTGCTTTCATAGTCGATAGGATTAGGACTAAGAGGACATCGTGACACTCCATTCTTTTGAAAGTTTTCATCATGGTCTTCATCACTATTGCTCTCATAGTCCTTAGGATTAGGACTAAGTGGACACCATGACACTCCATTCTTTTGAAATTAGTCATCATTCTCTTCATCACTTCTACTCTTATAGTCCATAGGATTAGGACTAAGTGGACACCGTGACACTCCATTCTTTTGAAATTCATCATCATGCTCTTCATCACTACTGCTCTCATACTCCATAGGATTAGGACTAAGAGGACACCGTGACACTCCATTATTTTGAAATTTTTCATCATGCTCTTCATCACTATTGCTCTCATATTCCTTAGGATTAGGACTAACTCTCATGGAAATGGTCATATGTGAATGACTTATTTAACGCAGTTGAATCTCAGAAACGATATCTAATATAATGCATTGTGTAAAACCCCTAATACTTAAATTCAAAAAGAGTGAAGGGATCTCTGTTTGAATGGTTCATGAGGCACAATACTTGCTAAGGTTTTGCAAATGGGGTAGCAAGATAAGTGGGCTTGATTGTGGGGAAAACTCCACAGTTAAGCGCGTTTGAGCCAGAGGCGTGACCTCCCAGGAAGTTTGGTTGCCAGGTGTAAGCCCTGGAAGTGATGATTGATATTATGTGATTCATTTCACTAGTTTCAATCCCACTTCTTCACCCATGTGAGAATCACCTGATGCAATGAGTGCTAAGTGAACTACTCAAAAATCATGAGAAATTAGTCAGTTACAACTAACTCTCATGGAAATGGCCATACATGAATGACTTACTTAACATGGTTGAATCCCAAAAATGATATCTAATATAACATATAATTATTCTTGGTAGTATTTGTTATACATATCATTATATTAACTTTTTTAACTTTATCTATGCAGTCACAAAGTTTACATGAAAATTCAAGAACAAATGGTTAAATTGTTGAATGAAGATAGTTGGGATGATGTTGTATGCAACTATCTAGATTCAAGTTCTACATCAACATTAATTTTTTTTTTTATCTTGCATTTAAAAAGGTATGTTGATTTATACATTCATTTTTATTCATCTATATCCTATTTTTAATTTATAACTTACACATATATTTGCTTATTTTATAAAAGATGAAGAAGGATGAAAATGGAGCACCAGATAGTTTCAGAACCTTTATTGAAAAAATAAAGATCGAAAAACTAAAGAAGAAACGTCTTAAGAATGTTGAACTTGATCCAACTCTTACTCATTTCATTTGGAATGGGATTGACACTATTCAATATCAAGTAATAAAAGGCGACTATGAAGACATTGCTAAACTCATACCTAAAAGGGATTATGCCCTAGTTGTTGCAGATATTCCCCTTGGTTTTAATATTCCAAACATTGACTATGATAGTGATCCTTATACTTATCAAGCTCTTAGTAAAGTGGTTGCAGGATTTGTAGAAGTCACGTCATCACCATTATGGAGATTTGTGAAATTTCATTTAGACACATAATTGACAATGTTATTGTCAAGATTCAAGGGGAAAACAAATTCAAGGATGCAACTTACATGGTAAGACGTTGAAAATGTATATTTGATGAATGTTAAAAAATTCATTTATGTACAAGTTAATTGAAATTTTACTATTTCATGTTACAGGAAAAAGTCAAATCTTCTTAACCGTGAAGATCAACCATTTATAAATGATTGTGAGTTCGTCCATATTGATAGTTGGGAAAAAGATGATAGCTATATGTTTATGATTTTTAATCGGGTAGATGGAAAGAGACATAACCAAATACTGACTTATAATGTTGTTGTGAGAAAGCTAACATATGAAGACATAGAAGCAAAAGGAGAGATAGTTAACATTTATCAAAACCATAGTTATTGATTATCTATCTTATAGATTTATTTTCTTGCTCAGGTAAGTTTTATTATATGGAATTGAATTTCAATATGTTATTTCTTAATTTATATCTCATTGTACTAATTTACTTCATTATTTATTTTATGCTTGATAATTAGGTACACCACTAGCATGTTGCCTTAAAAAATGAAGAAATTGCATTGCCATTGAAAATGATCCAATATGGTGCAATTTTATTCAGCAAAGAATTAATGCTCTTCAATTTCTTCAAGATGCAATGCAAGAAATTGGGTTGAAGAAAGCAGACTTTAGTGAATCACGTGTGGCAAAAAAGGCAAAGGAAGCCCAACCACCATTACATGGAACGATTGGAAAGGCATTCATTGAGAGATTCACAGACATCAAAGATCCATTAAAAGAGGAAAATGACCAAAATGAAGTAGAAAATATTGCGGAAGAAGATAATGATGAAACTCTAGAGGACAAAGAGTTTGGATTACATGACATTGTTGATTAAATTTAAGTTATGCTTGGAAATCAAGCTCATTTTTTGTAACTATTAATTAGTTATACTTGTAATGTTTTGACTTTGACATTTTATGAGAAGAATAAACACTCATTAAGGTTGTTATGTGTTTAATATTTGTATTATGTGATTTTTACATTAATTTTTATGTTAATTATTATTTTTTGAAAAAAACAATGATTATTATTAATTTTTTGACATGAAATTCATAAAAAAAACTATTATTTAACCATTTTTAGTTAAAATTTTCCTATAAAAATTGTGATTTTGACATGTCATCTCTAGCAAAAAATTACAAAAAATTATCAAATCTTGTAGTTTTTTAGTTATATTTATGTTAAAAATGGTTATTTTTATGTCAATTGTTAAAAATTATTGTCTTTCAGAGACAATTATTTCAGGTGGATTGAAAAATTAATTAACGATGTATAAATATGTAGAATATCAAAAATTCAAAAAATTGACCTTCTTTAAATATGCAAAACAATAAAAGCCTCACTAAAAAAAAAAAAAATTAAATTAAAAACAAGAAAATATGAAAAAGAAGACCACTTAAAAAATTATTAAATTTAGAAAATAATTATTTACATTTCATACATTAGAAAATTTAAAGTCAAAAAATAGATCTTTTAAAAAAAGGGCCTGATGCAGAATTACCACTTTTTAAAATTAGCATGAAAATCACTACCATTCTAAAACTTAATGTACATAAAAAAATTTAAAGTCCCAAAAACTATGCTCTAAAACAAACATGTGTGTTCTGCATCACCCCTTTTCAAAATCGAGTCACCTTTTTTCTATCTCTACAAAATAGGTAACAATATTAATTCACGTTTCAAAGTTTACATTGTTTTCTGCTATATACTTACCTGTGTAAAAAGTTATTATCTTAGGACAGAGTTCCTATGGTGGTCTTAGCAGTATTGCGTCTCCCTACATGTAGACAAAAGTATTGTGCCTCTCTTACAATGCAGACAATATGGTGAAGACATTGTACAATTTAGTGCTTGAGTGGAGATGATGATGTAATGAAGTAACCTAATGATACTGTGCCTCTCTTACAGTGCAGACAATGCGGCGAAGACAATGTACAGTTTAGTGCTTGAGTGGATATGATGATCTAATGAAGTAACTTCATGACTATCCTTGAAAATCAATGAGTACTATTTAATTCAAATCTACAAGAGGATTGGTGTCCTTGAAGTTGGTGCTCCTAAACTCAAGGTTGGTGCCTTGGATACATAGGGTCGGAGCCTCATCAAAACCAAGTTGGAGGTTAGGAACACATTTGTACTATATTCAATTCTCTTGTTCAATTAATAATACAATTATTATACATTGATTTAATTTAAATTGTGAAGAATCTAATTGGTAAAATAATAATTGAAAAGAAATATTGATTCAGCCCCCTCTCTATATTTTTAAAACGCCCGCCGAGTCCTTAGGCCCTGCCCAAGGGGCTGCAGGAAGTTGATACCAGTGGCCTGTTGGACTGCCTATTTTCGTTTTTTTTTTCTTTTTCTTTTTTAAAACTAATTTTTATTTACTTTTTTTAAATGTTTTTTTTTATCTATATTTCTTATATATGCTTTTTAATAATAATATATTATAATATATATATATATATATATAATATTATTATATAATATAATATATATAGTTTTCAAATTATGTTTTTTTTTAAAATGTTTTCTTTTGGGTTAATTTGGAAAAAGGTAGTTCCAATGTTATTTATTTATTAATTTGTTGTTGTGTGTTGTTTATTATTATTTTTTTTTAATTTAACATATATTTGAATGGTTTTAAAATTGTACTGTCTAATTTTTTAACAATTTTTTATATTTACTTTAAATCTTATCTGAATGATTTTTTTTTGGAAAAAAAAAAACTTAAAACATCAATGTTTTAAATAAAAATTTCTTAATTGTGATTTTTAAATTTTTTTTATTTCAACTTTTTCATAAAAATCTTTTATTTAACTTGTCTCACCCGCTCAGGGCCCGAGTTTTGATTTATTTTTAAAAATTTAATTGTTTAAAAATGTTGCGTTTTATTTTATTTAAATTGTGTTTTTAATTATTGTTTTTATTTCTTAATGTTTTTTTTTTAATTATGATCTCTTTGTGGTAATAATTTATGATCTCTGCGGTCATAATTTAAGATATCTCTGTGGTAATAATTCACAATCTCTCTGCGGTAATAGAAAAACAATCTTGGGCACACATGTCTGTAGTCTGGCTTGCTGATATCAGGTGCACACATTCCTTATATTTTTCTAATCCATATCTACTCATATATTTTCAAGTATGAATAATTCACCACAATTACCAAAGATTACCAAATTTAGACCTAGCACAATTACTCTACAAAGCCTCTATGAGTAAATAGAGTCTTTAGAGAAACATAGAGAAGAAAGAGAAGTCAAGATACAAACAGAGTTAGCATCCATGCTGGAAAATTAACTCACATCTCTTGAAGACAAGATCCAAAAACAAATAGAAAATAAAATAGAACTATTGGAGAATAAGATGGAGGCAATGGAGACTAGGTTGCAAGTTATAGAAAAGCAAAACCAAGATATGAACCAAACATCCCAGCAAGTAGATGCTGATACTTTAGAGAGTCTTAAAATGAAGGACATGATTAAAGCTCTAGAAGAAAAACTTAATAGTTGCCTCACCTTAAATAGTGTGATAAGTAAATTAGATATCAAACCAATTGAAGATGAAACGAAAAAATTGATAGAATTAGACCATGAGCATAACAAAAGGGCCTTGAACCTTATAATCTTCGGTTTGAAAGAGGATATACATGAGGATACTTTAGCCATAGGCTAGAAAGAATTATATAACAAATTACAAATTGAAACATGTCTCATAGAAGTAACAAGGTTGGGGAAACTAACTGAGAATAAAGGAAGGCTGATCCGAATAAAAGTGAGCTCTACTAACCATAAGTATGACATACTTAGATACTCACAACCTTGGTTTCGAAGAATGGCGAGGGTTTACACGAGGACATCAACGGCTGAGATCAACGAGCGTGCTGGCTCGAGCAATAATGGAGATTGAGGATTGGGCAAACGCAGTCTTTGCCATAGGTATGGAGAAAATTTCAGGGTTTTTGCATGTCAGTTTTCAGTCATGCATTACTGTGACGCAGATCTTGCTATCCAACGTTTCAAACAATCGCCTCTGAGACCTGATCGGGCACCATTCCTCTTGATCCAAGGTTTGGTGCATAGATCCAGACTAAGGATCACCACTACAAACACCCATTTGCTAGATCGACCTCTATTATGGTCAGATCTGGAAATTTTTTTGGGGGAGATCGGGATCGTGGAACAACAGCCAGTGCAAACAAATAGGATTGGCATACCACAGTAAATGAGATCGATGCCGATGCGATGCAGATTGATTTCCGCTCCCAAAACCGCGCCACCAATTTGATGGTTCTTTAGAGTTTGTTGCAGGATTGTTCGGGGATACGAGCAGAACCAAAGCATGGAACAGTGAAAAAATCAAATTTCTCTCCCACGGATCCCTTTTCAGGCGCAGAGGATCTTCGTAAGGAAAGTGAGATCCAAAACTATGATCAGGAACCTAAGGCTTTCAATAGATCAGATACGGTTTTTGATGGCTCAAATCTAACAAGAACCGAGCCACCCTAGAATGTCAGGTCCGGAATACAAATCTTTGTTAAGATGCCAAAAGGAAACACAACAACGATCTGGACTCATGACAGTGACATGGTTTCAGATTTGAAGAACAAAATTGCCGACCAGATTGGCTATCTGGCTGAGAAACAACACCTATTATATGAGGGCAGATCGCTGCAGGAATGTAGAACCATGCAAGAATACAACATCAAGTCAGGCTCTACAATCATTCTCAATCTGAGATTACGAGGAGGTGCCGAAAGCACTGGAACTAGCTCGCACAGCAAAGGGTCTTTTAAGGAAGCAGTGAAGGGAAAAGGGAAAGAACCCACAACTGTCACTGAACCCCCGGGGCAGTATATTGTAGATCAAATGCCAGAGAGCCCATCTATCTCCATCGACATACAAGAGGTAAAAAATATGCATTCAGATCTACAAAAAAATGCAGTTATTTGTAGATTCAATGGATTCTGGCCTAGAACTAATGCATTGTATCAATGGATTCACACGATTTGGACAAAAAATTGCCAAATCTACCTATATCCTAAGGGTTTCTTTCTAGTATGATTTCATACAAAAGAAGAAAAGGAATCAGTTCTCAACCAAGGGCCATGGTTCTGGGGCAGTGCTGGACTTTTTATTACCCCTTGGTTTCCTGATTTTGATGCCACCACCATGGTGGTATCAAGGATGCCAGTATGGGTTAGGCTGCATAACCTTCCTTTACATTTCTAGCATTCAAAGGCTTTAATAGCTATTGGAAATACCTTGGGGAGAATGTTAAAGATAGACGGAGAGAGACATTTAAAAGGAATATTTACCTTTGCCAGAATATGTGTCGAGGTAGATCTCAGTCGAGGACTACTTGAAAGCATAATCCTAAACTTCAATAATACACAGTGGAAACAAACCCTGGACTATGAGAATAAAACTTTCAGATGTCGGGGATGTCAACAAACAGGTCATCTGTACAAAGCATGTCCAAGTCTCAACAAGAGCAAGAAACAACAAAGGAAGCCGGAAGGATGGCAGAACATAGATGCCGTTTTTAAGAAGGTAGCTATAGAAAAGAAAGAAGAACATAATACAACAAAGGATAAAGATCAGGACAGTAAGGATATAAAGATTAATGAGGAAAAGGAACAAGATCTCTAGCTGGAAATAAGTGGCAATAAACGAAGTCACAGTCCTAAAGGATCGGATTCAGATAAGGAACAACAAATGAACATAGTGGAAAACAAGCTTTCCATTATTGACTCCACTCACAACATGGATCGTTGGCGAAAAGTGGAGAAAAAGAAGTGTAGGAAGACTTAGGCCAGCTAGTTTTTTGTGGGCTGCACTCCGGATAATAGGAGTGCCACTTTCTTTTTTATTCTTGTAGGCAGGTCTGTATCCTGCGAGCTGTATGATCTTCATTCATACAACCAAATTGAATGCTTAATGCATATGCTATGTACCTTTTTATTTTAGTAAAAAGTTCAATTTTTTTCTTTGGAAAAAAAAGTATGACATACTTAGTAAAACCTCAAGTATAAAAGGAACGAGGATATTTTTAAATGAAGATCTCATTCCAGAAGATCAGCTAGAATTGAGAAAGGAGGTTTAAAAGGTAAATGAAGCTAGGAAGGAAAGAAAATGGGAAATAATAAAAATTAGAAAAGCAATTATTCGAGATAGAAACCAAAAAGATAATAATAAATAACAATTCAACATGCTTCGGATTCTTTCTTGGAATTGTCGGGGCTTTCCATGGAACAAATGACCCAAGCTAAGTTGGATCTCGAATGATGTTGATATTAGTTTTCTTATTGAAACTTGGGAGCACGAAGAATCTAAGGTCCCTAACATAGATGGCTTTACAATATGGTTTACTTGGAATAAGCGATCCTCCCATAGAGGCATTGGGAGTATAACTTGTTACATTAAGAAGAACATCTCTCCCCATGCTAGGATTTATAAAAATGACCCTTACAACCAATATAGTTGGATATAAATTACTGACATTTATGATTAAAAGACCTATATAGAAATGTGTTATTCGTCCCCATCAATTCTAACTTCTATAAGAAAAAGAATCTAGAAAAAAATATTGCTTACAATGGTTAGAGAATGATATTTCTAGCCAAAGGAAAGAATGCAATTTCCTTTTAACGGGTGACTTTAATTCTTGAACTTCAAGCAACCAAGCTATTCTTCTAAGCAATCATTCCAACCCCAATCCTCTTTGGTTATACGAAGACCTTCCTCTAGCTAGCTGGTACAAAGGGATCTTTGAAGACCTCGGGGAGAATTTGTTTGTGTCGAAGCTAGTCAAGCTTTGTAGTGCTCAGGATCTCATAATTTGCAATCGTCTAAAGCAGTGGTCCAATTCTAGCCAGATGACCTGCATCCATGGGCTTGGTAGTAGCGTGGTAGACTATGCTATCTCCGATCTACCTCTATACAACGAAATAATAAATTTTGACATCTTAAATGACCACGAGCCTGACTCTGATCATAGGCCTTTACTTATAACTTTCAATTTTGTCATGCATAGAGATCCCATAGAAGATAATCCTTATAGCCAAAAGAATTTAATCTTTGATAGAAATAAAAAGATCTCTTTCTAAATGAATTAAAAACTAATTTGCTTCCTTTATATAATATAGACAACATAGAAGATCTCTATCATAATTTTACTACAACCCTCTCATATTCTATTAACAAGTTCTCAATTGAGATTTTAAGTAGTAAGAGAAATAGCAAAACCAACCCATGGTATGACGAAGATTGTAAAAGTGCGAGGAGAGCACTTAAGGAAGTTGTTGATGAATCTCTTAAAATTGGCAAGAGAAAAATACACAATGCCCTAACTAAAAGGAACAAAAAGGTAGCATATTCATAAAAGACGAGAATCTCTTACACCTCTCTAAGGTAGCTCCTAAGAAATTCTGGAGGCAAATTCTAACTAGGAAAACTAAAGATAATGATAAAATTGCTTTACACAACTGTAATTCCTATCTTAAAAAGCTTTATGAATCTCCAAATGTCATGGATAACTCTGAAACATTGCTCACAATGAAAGAAGTTTTCTCATTAGAAGACATTTATTTTGTGGTTAATCGCTTGGCTAATGGGAAAGCTAAGGACATTGAAGGTTACCAGGCGGAAATCTTAAAAATTGGAGGTCCTGTCCTCATCCCCCACATTCACAAGCTTTTCAATCAAGTAGTCAAGCAAGGGTCCCATAAACCATGGACTCAAAGCCTCATTATCCCTATTTTTAAAAGTGGGGATACAAATAACCCCTCTAATTATCAGACAATTATGATCAACCCCCTCCTAGCCAAGTTATATGTTATTATTTTGGAAAGGAAGTTGAGCATATGGTTTGAAAGTGAAGGTAAGTAGGCTAAAGGTCAAGCTGGTTTTAGAAAGTAGCACTCAACAATAGACCACCTCACTATGCTTAGGATCATTGTGGAGGAAGGACACAATGATAAATCCAATCTCTTTTGTTTGCTTTGTGGACTTTAAAAAGGATTTCGATACGGTTCCTAGAAACAACCTTTGGAACAGATTAGAAGAGTTAAATGTTCCTTTTGAGTTGAGAGCTGCCACTATAAGGTTATACAAGAATGTAATTTCCAAGTTAAAGAGCAACGGGGGGTGGTAGAAAGATATAAAGTGTAATATCATAGTTAAAAAAGGTTGCCCCCTCTTCTTACCCTTTTTGGAATTTACATCGACAAGCTAGAATCTTGTTTAGAGGAAGTAGGATGTGATGGCACGATCTTAGCTAGGATAGTCATCATCCTTCTTCTCTACGTTGACGATATTTTTCTTCTCATAAGATGCCCATCTAATCTTGATAAGAAACTTATTCTTCTTAAGGATTTCTGCTCTACCATGGGTATGATTGTTAACACTGACAAAGAAAAAGTTATGATTATCAAATCCAAGAAGGACACTTACGCTAATTTTATGTATGACAATAGTAACTTGGAGGAAGTGTCTTTGTACAAGTACCTAGGAATTGATATTCATCACAAGCTCCACTAAAATTATACCATTGAGAAAAGGATTAATGGGGGATGGAAAGCTTATTTTGGTCTTGAAATAATTGTAAAACGATAAACCTTGTAATGTGGGATAGAAAGAAGTTCCTCTTTGAAACTTTAGTCACTCTGGTTATCTTATATGGATGTGAGGTTTGGGGTTGTAGCATCTCTAGAGAATCCTAGAGAAAGATTGAGAAAATCTAGAAGCATTTTATAACGTATAACCTCAAAATTAAAAGCAACACACCCTATCCTATTATCCTTATAGAAGTGGGTCTTTACCCTCTTGAGAGCCTAGCTATGACTAGGCTTCTGTTGTACAAGAACAAACTCAATAACATAGGAGACCATAGACTTCCTAAGCTAACTTTAAATTCTAGCCAAAATCACCTAAGGCTCAAACGAGGTTGGTATAAAGACACCAGGGCCTAGTTAAACCATTGGGAGATCGACGAGAATGTTGCATTGCAACACATTAATAACATCAAAAATATTGTTACTTCTAAGTTCAAAGAAAATATGTGGTGTGAGAAATATTTAACAGCTAAAAGAAAATTAAGATATTATAAGTAGGTCATCAACCCAACCCTAGAAGATCAAAAGTATCTCTTTGTTTTATCTAGCTCAAAGAAGAAAATTAATATAGCCAAGATTAGAACAAACTCTCATGCGATCCATAGTGAAATGGGTCGTTGGGAAGTTTCTAAAACACCATGGATGGAAAGGCTCTGCCATTTCTATGAGAATACAAACTTCAAGGACGAAAATCACTTCCTCTTAGAGTGCCCCGCGTACAACCACATTAGATCTTAGTTTCAAAATCTTTGTTGCAATACTGACCTACCTACCCTTTTACGTTGTCAAAATTACAGTGAGCTCGGGAGGCTTCTCTCCAAGCTTTTTGAGCATACGAATAAAATCTTAAATCAAACTAAATAATTCATTTATTTAGGTCCAATAGACCAAAGTTTGGTCTCAGTAGATGTTAACCATCATCATCATCATCATCATCAATAAGTTTAATTTTTTTAAATTGTTTTTATTTTGTGTGTGTGTGTTTATATATATATAGATAGATATATATTTTGGTTTTTTTTTTTTGTTTTGTTTTGTTTTGTTTTTTTATATTTTTATAATTTAATTGTGTTTTTTCCTATGTACATTTTTTGTGTTTGATTCTTTTTTTAAAATGTTTAATATATATTTTTATTTACTTATTATTATTTTTTAAAATTTTTTGTGTTTTTCCTTTTGTTTTAGTTTTTATTTTTCCAATATTTTGATACTATCAATATATTTGATTGGATATACATGTCAAAATAAAAATTATGTAGAAGTAATAAGTCTAGGAGAACAATTTTTTGGTTGATGGTGTACTTCGCGGTTGATAGGTTTCTTGAAACGACAAATTTTTTTTTGTGGTGATATCAATTGTAGGACGATATAATTCAATAGAAATATAATTATTATTAAAATTATTATTATTATTATTTAAATAAATATGAATATATATATACTTCCTGAATAATTAAATATAGTTTTTAAAAAACAATTTGTAAATTTCAAAATCTTTTTACATTATTTAATAAAATATTTACACAAATTTCTAAAAAAACAAATGTTTTAATGTAGAGAGTATAAAAAAAATCCAAAATCACATATAAATTCATTTGTTTTGTAAAGTTGTTCATTCATCATAACTGAAGTGTTTCCTATCCAGTGACTTCAATACATTATATAAAAAAGACATTATATTTAATAAATTGTTATTAATATGATGATAAACTTAAAGAAAGAAATTTAAAAAAAAAAATAAGTTCTAATAATTTTTTAAAAGAATATTAACACCATGGCTAAAAATTGCTGGAATTTTAAGGCTTATAGAGGTGATATTTTATCTTTAATGCCATGCCTAAAAATCCTTGGAATTTTAAGGCTTTTCCGGACTTATCTTCAATACCATGCCTGGAATTTTTTGAAATTTTAAGACCTTTTAGAGACATGATATTTTATCTTTAATGTCACGCCTATCGTTGAAATAATAACATTTTTCAAAGTCATGATATTTTATCTTTAACATCATTATTAAAAGATGTTAATAATTTACTACGAAGAAAACGCTATTCCAACGTCAACACTTTTCGTTTTTAAGGTGTTTTTCGCACAAAAAAATTGAATTTTACTTCCATTTTTTTCAAAAGTTGAAAATTAACCCCCCCAAAAAAAACATTATTCCAGGATCAACACTTCTCGTTTTTAGGTTGTTATTTCATGTTTTCGGGGGGTTTTTTGGCTAGATTTCTCGTTTGATTAGTAAATTTGTTACATCACTTCTTTTGGCCAATTGCCCCACTTGGTAGACAAGAATATATGAAATCATTTCTCGATAAACAGTTATTATGTTACATAGCCAATTTAAGGAGTCGATGAGAAAAATTAATTCATTATCATACCTCACCAGTTAGTAGTCCACCATGGTTCAGTTGATCAACATAGTTGTAGAGAAACACACAAATTACACAATGTATGGCACAATGGGGTCCATAACCAAACACTGCATAGTTGAAGATAACATCAATGACGATGTTTATCCGTGCGGGTTTGAATTCAATTAAGACATGTGACACTTAGAGAAATAGACTGAGATTTTATGGCATCTATTTCTTTACATGGCTCCAGTTCATCATTACTATTATACACAAAGTGTGTATGTTTTCCAATAAATGGCAACATCGACCCTTGGGGTTTATCGTCATTAATTCCCTTCTACTCCACATGAAGGCAATTTCAACCCTAACATAACTCGAAGTATTCTTCTCCCCCAAAATCATCTTCCTCTGCCTCCTCCTCCTCCTCCTCTTCTTCTTCATCCTCGTATTCTTCTTCTTCCACCTTGTACTCTTCTTCTCCTTCTTGTTATGGATTTCGCAACATAAATTTGGAGTTGGCTTGTCACGACCATTGATGGGTGAACTGAAATTCACCTGAATAGACCACTGGGAGGCATCATCATCGTCCAAGATTCTTATGTTCTGAATCATAGAAAATGGGATGTCATCACATAGAGGTGCAGACATCATGGACGCCATGGGACCAGAAGGGAAAGCGATGAAAAAAATATGACAAATGGGGATTAGAACCCTATATTAATGATAGTAGCTACAAAGCAAAGGGAAATGATAATGAGATGTATCTGAGGAGATATAATCATTCTCATGTTTCGAGTGGAGTTAAGTTATCTCTAAGCTACCTCCCAACGCTAACCATGTCTTATGTCCATGATAAATTCAAGAGTCAACGTGTAGAGATGAATTGTGACAGTCGTTATAGGATAGGGCCCAACCATGTGTCAAATTTGGATAAGTGTGAGGAGCATGAAATTTAAGCTCGTTGATTGGCCAGACTGAACAATGTTTGCACATAGAGAGCCCACAGAGTGACACATTCGGCGTAATTATAAAGTTCCTTTTACTATTAAACAAAAAAGAAGATTGATTATATGCTAATATCACATTCATCACTTAAAAGAACATGAAAACAAACAAAACGCTAAATGTGTGGCAAGATGACAAATATGGTTGATGCAAGGATTGTGCTATGGTGAAGGAAATTTATTGATGAAGATGTTTACCTGGTTCATGTAAGGGTTTTTCATGGTGATGTGAGACATTGAGTCTCATGAAAAATACCATGAAGAAAATACCATCTCAAAAAATTGATACATGGAGTTTCAAAGAAAATCCATGATTGTAATTCTTTCAAGCTGGGGTCATTTTGTTGAGTTTAAAGATAGGTTATTTACTTTTCCAAAGGGTATATTGTTATAAGACCAATGACTATTACTACCATAGTTTTGTTTGATCAATTGTAAGAGGTTATTAAACATTTGGAATAGGTTATGTGTTTGCTAAAAGCTATTGAAGTGAGACATTATTTAGCTATAGTAGGTGATCTTGCTTAACTCATGATAAATATGGAGTTAAGAATTTATAATAATTATAATAACATGCAACAAATTCTTAAACAATTAAAACTAAACTTGATAATATCTATTATTAATAAAATTTCCTTTCATAATCTTTGTTCATCAAATATTTGTTTCTAACAATAAATATTAATTTTATTGATATTCAATTTCACATAGTAATTTTTCTATTTGTTATTTTTTTTTTTTTGTATTGTATTGATTCTAATAATATTTGAAATTTAGTTTCAGTTTATTACCTTAATGTTTTTAGCA
>APFE030117818.1:0-36485 GCA_000404065.3 Pinus taeda
CTCCATCATCTTGTTGCATTTTCAACACTCCCTCTCAACAAGATATGGATTATCTGCAACCCCTATCCTGTAACTCTGGAATGTTCTACATGCAACACATCTACCCGGTCCACTTGCTCCACATTGGGTTTTTCATTGTTTTCTCGTGTATTTGGGATTTTGTCCAATAAACTTATGCGATGCGATATACTGCCTAATGACGGACCCGACAGGGATTTTAGGGGCGATTGAATGGAATTTAACGTACGAATTTCACATTTGATAGTGTATTTTCCAGAAAACTTTGTGTAATGAATTTTTCTTAGTTTTTAGGTTTTTACCTATGAAATGGCCCTGAAACCTCTGTAACCGCTCTTGTTCATCATGCCACGCTACAAGCAAGCGTTTTTATTGGTAATGATGCATTTTGAAGCCACGGAGTTGCAGAGCCAGAAGGCCAGTCTAACTGACACGGAGCATAGAAGCCATAGAGCCGCAGAGGGATAATGAATCGCAAAGAAATGACTGAGGTAGCTGAAAAGCCAAAAACAATGCCTCAAAGGAGGCAGAGACTTCAATTGGGAGAGGGGAAGAAGCAAAAGAGGCAGAGAGAGCAAAAAGCGAACGTGAAGAGTAGCCGAGGGAGTCACTTGGAGGTCAAATGAAAAGCCAGAGCCACAAACCAGAGCCAAGAGCCAGAGCTAGAGCCAGAGCCAAGAGCCAGAGTCAGAGCCGAGAGCCAGAAAGCCGAGAGCTTCAAGAGCCAAGGAGAGATCTGAGCCCATTTTTTTTGTGTGTAAAATAGTGGATTTGAGCCAAGAGCTTGTAAAAGGACTTTGCCATAATCCCAGAGAGCCTAGCTGAGTTGACTAGAGCTCATAGAGACATAGCCCAAGAGTTTTGGGTGAACTCCTAATTAAATTTCTGTCTTATGTGTTTGTTTTATGGCTGCATTGTTTATTGTTATATTTATGTTATATCAGCGTAAACAACAGAATTTATAGCACATGAACAGTTCAAAACAACCATAAACATACACCTATATTTTCAAGCACTTAAAAGACTTGGGAATATTTAAGCTTTGGAAGTGGGAGAGGTTCTTGTAAATTAGACAAAGAAGCCTAAGTGCCCCATTTTCAGATCAAGATCCTTTATTTTAATCATGCTCCCAATATAGAGCATTGATCCATGTTACCTGCAACCATGACATGACTTTTATAATATCAAATGTAAGCATACATACCTCATATCAAATCTCCTTGGGAAGAAATCCTTGAGGATTCCCCGTCTGAAGGCAATCCCTGGCCTGATTTGGAAAATCCTAACGAAGAAGCCCTCAACCAGGACATCCCTATCCTTCATATGGCTAATGTTCCTCCACCAAAGTGGAAACCAACTCCCACCTCCTCCGGGAGCACTGCCTCCTTGGCTCGCTCAGGATGTCGTGGCTATACCAAGCCAACAACATTCCTTACCCAGGAATGTAGAAAAGGTACTACCTAAATTCGACCCTGAGAGGGGAGACACTGCTGAAAACCATATCAATTTGTTCTTCCTAGTCGTGATCATGCTGGGCGTAGCTGATGAAGATATAAGATGTCGCCTATTCCCTTTTACCTTGACTGGTGCAGCTTCCACATGGTACTTTAGCTTGAGAACCAGATCAATCACCTTGTGGGCTGCCTTTCAATAGGGCTTTTTAGACAAGTATGGCAATGACAAAACCCATGCTGCCTTAGTCCTAGAACTATCTCATTTGAAAATGGAAACCAAAGAAAAGGTTAAAGATTTTAATATCTGGTTCAACACCTTATTCAACAGAATCCCGACCACCGCCAGACCTACAGAAGAGGTGCTCATGGAATTCTACATCACTGCTCTCCCTGTCCCTACTGCGATGTGGGTCAAAAGGAGTAGCGCACAAACCTTACAAGGTGCTATCGATGAAGCAGTAAAAGTCGAGAATGAAATGATCAGTCTCACAACATGCCACCCTACGACCGGAGAAAAGAAAGCCTCTCAAGCATCCAAGGAGAATAATGGGAGAGATAACAAAGGGACTGAAGGTAAGGAAAATGATACCACAAATATAGAAGGTTTGTATCAGATCATTAAGAAGCTAACAAATACAGTCATCAATATGAAAAGGAATTCTAGAGAGAGTACGAGTGGGAGTGGAGGAGAGTATAACAACAGAAAACCCTTCAAACCTTTCTATCGTAAGAAGACAAAAGACAACCATGGTCCACTTGCACTATTTGCTCCACCCAATGAAGGGAATTTACAAAAGAGCTGGCTCTTATCGGATCGCTCCTCAACCAAGAAGAACCTATAGTGGAGCTAGAGCCAGAACAAGAAGATGAGGAAGAATACCACGTAGAAAAGCCCTTGGAAGAAGAATCCCAAATCAACGTACTGTGGGATTTCTATACAAATGAGAACGATAATGGCCAAGGAGACAGTATGGCAGAAATCCACACTAATGGAATCCACACACGAAGCAAAGGGCCACTTGCAGGTGTGATGAAGCTTGTAGATCAGACCAAGAAAGATGTCTGCCCTATGAAGGCACCTGCTCCCAATGTTCCTGTTGAGAAGAGTAGACCCAGTGGTCAATCCAAGAATACCCCTGTGGCAAACCCTCCAGTGAAAGAAAATGCATCTCCCACTGCAACGAAGGCTACTCAAGATGGTAAATCCCCACCTAAGTATGGAAAAACCGGTATGTTTACTCTACCCTATCCTGTTTATAACATTGATTACAATATTGTGTATGATCTTAATAAATCTAGGGCTAATATCACATACTTCGATTTGCTGAAATTAACGCAGCAAAGAGATTTGCTCTTGAAAGCTATGAATGAGAGAAATTCCAAAACTCCCACAGTCCCAAGCAGCCAAACCAAGAAGTCAGAGTCCAGACCTGTCAATACCTCCATTGCATCCCAAATTCCATTAGCTATGGATGCCACTCTATCCAAGATGAATCAAAACCTCCAAGATGTCAGTGCAGCCATGATAGGGATAAAATCAAAATCCATGACCCCACCTTCCCTTATCAAATTTGAAATCCTCAACATGAATGTACACAATTTCCTGGTAGATTCCGATGCCTCATCCACTGTGATGCCTTATGATGTTGCTAAAAGACTACATGCAATACCTGAGAAAACAGGGACTCGAATTATGCAATTGGACAGGACAAATGTGAAAGTAATTGGAGAATTAAAAGATGTGTTGATTCGGATAGCTGCTAAACCACATTACACACAAGTCATTGATATAGTGGTAGTCGATATACCCGAGGCCTACACAATGCTGCTTAGTCGGGATTGGTCAGCAAAACTCAATGGATATTTCTCAACTGATTGGTCCCATCTCTTGTTGCCTCAGAAGGGAAAAGGTGATATGCTGAGGGTTGATCGAGAAAGATACATGAAGTATGTGGTAACAGAATTGAATGGTCCCAATGAGCGTGTAATGTTTACCAACTCCATCCTTGGGAATTATAGTTTCAATGTTTGTGCCGCAGAAACTTGTTTTGGAGAATTCCATGCAGAAACAGTTGAAGAAACTTTGACATACACACAGTTGGAAATTCCCTCCCATAATCCAACTAATGAACTGTCATGTATTATAGTAGATGATGAGACTAATTTCTTAGATAGTAGTTCAATTGATGTAGCATTAGATTCTATTTTCTGGACACTCTATTTTGATGGCTCTAACTGCCTTGAAGGTGCAGGTGCTGGGAGTATTCTCATTGACCCACAAGGGAACCAACATTTGATGGCCAGTCGTTGGAGATTACATGCACCAACAATACAACAGATTATGAAGGCTTGTTGCAAGGCCAGAAGAAAGCCATTGATATGAATGTAAAAAATCTTAAAGTTTTTGGTGACTCACAGATAATCGTGGATCAGGTAAGGAAAAGGATACATTGCAATTCACCACACCTAGTAAGGTACCAACATGAGGTATGGAACTTAACTGACAGTTTTGATTCTTTTAATATCACATACATACCTCGAAGGCAAAACCAAGATGTTGATTTGATGGCTAGTATGGCTGCTAAACTTTTGCTTGATTTCAGATTAAAGAAGAATAAATGTTATGTTGAATTGATTTTCAAACCATCTGTGCCTGATAACATCTCAAATTGGCAGGTGTTCAAAGATGATGAGAAAATCCTTGAGTTCATGCATTGTGAGGAGACATTCAAGAATGCAGTTATTGACAAGAGAGAACATGACAGGCTTATGAACGAGAGGGAAGATGAGGAAAAGGATCAACCCAATGTGATTCCCAAATCAGTTGTTAAGATGGAGAACTTGTGTGAATTTCATGATAAATTCAAGAAACCGACTAACTGCAAAACGCATAGCTCATCCATGAAGTATGAAATGGTTAACCTTGGGACCAAAGAAGACCCAAAAAATGTCAATCTGGGCCTTGGGTGCTCTCCACAAGAAAAGGTTGCATTTGTCAAGCTATTTAAAGACTATAAGGACATCTTTGCGTGGACATATGAAGACCTAAAGACCTTTGATACCAGTGTTATGCAGCATGTAATCCCTTTGGAAAAGGAGGCTAGGCCCTACCAAAAAAGCTACGTAAGATGTATCCAAGCCTAGAATCATTGGTGAATAAAGAATTAAACAAAATATTGGATGCCAAATTCATCTTCCCGGTTAGACACACCCGCTGGGTAGCCAATCTCATGCCAGTAAGAAAGAAAAATGGAGACGTCAGGGTGTGTATTGATTTAAGAAACCTGAACAAAGCATCTCAAAAGGATAACTATATTGTCCCTTCTATGGAACACATCCTTCAGTGCGTTTCTGGGTCTGAAATGTTGTCCTTATTAGATGGTTTTTCAGGATATAATCAAGTATTGGTATCTCATGGGGATCAGATTAAAACAAACTTCAACACTAAATGGGGCGCCTACGCATATTGTAAAATTCCTTTTGGATCATTAATGCGGGCGCTACATTCCAGAGAGCTATGGACATAGCTTTCCAAGGGTTGATTAACAGATCAGTAGTGGTATACATGGATGACATCATTGTGTATTCATATCACCGAAGGGATCATATCTATCACCTGAGACAGATTTTCAAAAGATGTCGAAGGTATGGAATTTCATTGAACCCCAAGAAAATCATCTTTGCAGTCACAGAGGGGAAAATACTGGATCATATCCTCTCTAAAGAAGGGATTGTTATTGATCCCGAAAGAATAGAGACCATCATGAGAATACAAACTCCTGCCAATAAGAAAGCCATGCAATATTTTCTTCGGGAGGATTAATTTCTTTAGAAAATTTGTCTCAAGCTTCGCGGAAATAGTGTGCCCCATGCAGATGATGATGAAGAAAGACGTTGTGTATAAATGGAGTGATGAAGCCAAGACAACGTTTCAGTGAATCAAGGAAGCCATCACTGGAGCCCCTGCATTGGTCAGCCCCGATTTCGGCAAGGAATTCTTCTTGTACACTTTTGCTTTTGATGTTTCACATGCCACAATACTCTCAGAAAAACAACAAAAGCAATGAAGTCCCTATTTATTATATGAGCTTTAATCTCCAAGGGGCATATTCAACTACCTAGACGTGGAGAAATAGGGTTATGTAGTTTTCAAGGCTGTAAAGCATTTCCGCCCTTATTTACTAAAGGCCAGGACCGAAATAATCATTCCCCATCCTGCTGTATGAGCCCTCTTTGTGCAGAAGGAGATGGGTAATGAAGAGGGAATTGGATAACTTCCCTTCAAGAGTTCGACCTCGAGATAAATCCAACACAGCTAGTTCAAGGGCAGGGACTTTGCAGGCTAGTGGTAGAAGCCTTGACGGACAAAGAAGGGGCGTCCGAAGAACCAGAAACACTGAGCATGCAATTTGCACAAATGGAACTCAAGGCGGAGCCATTATGGAGTAATGAAGTGTTGATCTATGAGTGAGAAACGTCGGAAGCCTTTTTTGATCCTGAGTCGTGGTACTATGACATACACTTCTATCTATTGCGGGGATCGTGTCCTGAACACATGGATGCATCACAGAGGAGAGCACTTAGATTGAAATCTAATCAATATCATTTGGCCAACAACATCTTATACAAAAAAAAAATCATGATGGAGTCTGGCTGAGGTGTTTGGATAAGGATGAGGCCGGCCATGTATTGAAAGAAATGCACAACAACCCAGCACGTGGTCATTATGGCAGAGAGACCACTGCTCATAAAATATTAAGAGCTGGGTATTATTGGCCCACAGTGTTCAGAGACTTGCATACCCACACTCGCAAATGCAAGGTGTGTCAAAACGCCTCAGGACGAGAAAGAAAGCCTGATGTTCCCCTTAGGCCTGTTATGATTTATCGACCCTTCCAACAATGGGGCCTAGACGTCATAGGCGAGATCACTCCAAGCTCTTCACAACAGCATAAGTATATACTCACAACAACCGATTACTTCACCATATGGACTGAAGCCATCCCACTTCGGAAGGTGAATGAAAATGAGGTAATATCATTCATTGAGAAATTCATTATCAACAGGTATGGCATCCTTGATGCTCTCATATTTGATAACACTTCTTACTTTTCATCACTCAAATTGAATGAGTTTACTATTGATAAATCAATCCACATAAGGTAGGCAGTAAACTATTACCCCCAGGGAAACAAAGTTGCAGAGTCTTCAAAGAAAAACCTTATCCACATAATTTTTAAGTCCGTCGCTGACAACCAGAGGAATTGGCACAACGCCCTAACAAATGCCCTTTAGGCTGATAGGGTCACCCCTAAAGTGGCCTTTTGAAACTCCCCATACTTCCTCGTCTATGGAAAGGAAGCCATCTTGCCTCCAAAGGTTACCCTTCCCTCCTTACAGCTCTCCCAAGCTTCAAGAGGAACCCCGCTAGCCTTGCTTCAAGAAAGGATCAACCAACTGATGAGGCTGGAGGAATTAAGAGATAGAGCCAGAATTAAATTCAAAAATCACCAAATGATTGTAAAAAATAGGTTTGATAATCATTTGGCAAGAGATAAAGATTTCCAAGTAGTCCTGAAATGGGACAAGTTGAGTGAGCCAAAAGGAAAACACACGAAATTCCAACACTTATGGCTCGGCCCATTCCAAGTTCTTGAAAAAATTGGTCAAGGAACTTACAGGTTGAAAACGTTACAGGGAGAGACTGAAAAATCATTGTTAATGACCAACATCTGAAAAGATACTTCTAGTAGCCACCGCATGGTGGTTACCTCCTGAGTAGGTTAGAGTTCATTTTATTTTGCTGTTAGTTTGATTGTATTTTTGTCGTTTGCTTTTGTTTTCTGCAAAGTTTATTTTCCTATTGTTTTGAATCACAGTCCTTTCTCAGCCAACTGATTTCAGTCCTCCAGCCTCGTTTTACCTCTTAGATTTGCCCTCATTCACCACATTTAGCCTTTCCTTCCCTCATTAATCCACTGACAATTATGTTGTTTCTAAACCCATCATTATCTTGCGAATCAAACAAATTTTCAATAAGCCCATGAGAGCTCGAAAATGAGCTGTGGAGTTCAAATCAAAGCCACTCATTGGCATCTGTTAAGAACTAGTAAGACCCGTTGATAACCTGGATACCTGAAGCATGCAGGGGAATCTTTATAAAACAAAAATGTGTAACTATAGCTGGACTCGCATGGAGGAACGCTGCATTTTTAATAAATCCCATTCAGACCTAGACTATACTTGCTTGTAAGGTTTGCAATTATTCTCCATTGGTCCCATCCACCACACTAAATTCCCTAATACTTGTCATCTACAAGTATTCCTCCTTTCATGGGCTAAGCTCACTATGATACACCCTGTGGCAAATCCAATTGTGCTCTAGTCCTTGTGCCTAAAACTGGAAGGACTTATTTAAAAGAAAATGAAATATCAAGTCCTTGTGCCAATCTGGAAGAACAGGTTGTTTGGGAAGCCAGTTAGAGTAGGGACTGTTGCTGGGCTCGGAGTACTGGTTAACACATCAAGCCCAACTTTGCTTAAGCGATTTAAAAATATGGCATGATCCATGATTGCGCCCCACTCAATCATATGAAATATAGCACTAAAATTATTATACAAAGTGCAGATAAACATATCTACATAAAGAGCTGAGGTACACACCTAAAACAGTATTGGCAGACCAGTGATGGCACTAAAAGGATTTTGAAAGTTGGAAACAGGTAAAGGAAGGTCAATGAATCCCATAATAGTACCATTGGAGAATGCCTGTCAAAGCCCCGTCAGTCAGTAGAAGTTATTGTCTTTATCCCACCTAAAGCAATTAATGTTGAAGTGGAACCCATGCCTGTCCATCTGTATAGTTTACATTTCAAGTTTATCTTAATACACTGATGTGTTATTGATCCAAGGTTTATTTGGAAACAGAGATAATTGGTTCGCCCAACGGTTCGCCATTTGTTGTGGCCACAACCACCACCCTATTAAAACTTTCCATGGTAGCAATTTTGAATGGGTCCCTTAGAAATCTGATCTTCCATCTCTCCTAATGATCTGTTTCAAAGATTCGAAGAGTGAGAGCGCACACGCAGGTTTGACTTAGTCGCCCTCCTGCTTTCGCTGCCTCCTGTAGCTCCCCCGCTTGGTAGTCTCTTGCTGCTAGGCCTTTTCAAGCCTGACATCGGCCCTCTATAGTGGATTCCCGACAGTATGGGTAGCCTCTTGCCCCTATTCTTTTCCTTGGCAGCCTGCTACTGCAGGGCCTCTCTTCATCATGCCTCTCTTGGCGGGGGAAGACTCTTTTTCTCAGCAAGGCTTTGAGGATCAAGAAGTATCTTTTGCATCACTAATCTCTGAGAATGGAGCTCCAAAAGCCAGGCCAACAACAAGCAAATTTGTAAAAAAATTGGCAGACATACCAGAGATCTCTTTACCTCCAAGTCTCCCCTGGAAAGCTACAATTTCCTTATACGAAAGAGGACTGGTTGGTCAATTTACAGCGTTGTGGCCCTCCCCCAGAGCGGTCCAAAAATGGGTGGAGAGAAACTGAAGCGCCATTATACAAGGGAAAATAGTTATCAGGTTCTGTGGAAGGGGACATTACACGTTTTTATTCGAAACCAAAGAGGACCAGAATCTAATATTGAAAAATGGACCATACTTTATGGATTCAAGATGCTTGTATCTGAATAGATGGTCTCTAGATTTCGAGCCCAAGATGGACGTCCCAAGTGTTGTGTCGGTCTGGGTTAGATTGCCACATCTCCCCCTTCATTGTTGGGGTGACGATTTGGTCAAAGCAATTGGAAATGCGGTTATCAAGTATATAGACAGATGCGAACCAAAAGATAATATGCATGCTTGTGCCAGAATTTGCGTGGAAGTGGACCTGGGGAAAGGGCTACTGGAGGCAATAAAAATCAAGGTGGATCAGTGGACTCACATTCAGCAGCTGGACTACGAGAAAATCCCATTCAAATGAAAGGTATGTCATGAATATGGCCAGTTTTTCAAATAGATGCAGTAAAATAAAAGAAGTAGAGATCGTTGAGAATGTAGAAGCACACAAAGACACTTGGGAACAAGTAAAGAGGAAGAAAACTAACAACAAACAAGCTGCTCCCAACCCCACACAACCTCATGAAAATATTGCCACAACCTCTATTCCTTCCTTAAACAAGGTATCGCCAGTATGCTCGACACCTAATCCATTCGAACTTCTGAAAGAAGAACCAACATCCCCACGTTCCCCCACTCAAGGCAAAACTCTAGCCATCATCACATCCCCCATTCAAAACTTGTCATCCCCCCCACCCACCATAGACCGAATCCTCACAAGAAATAAACTCAAAGAATCCAACAACACTTCGGAGCAACCAAAAAAAATCAAGAAGGAAATCCAACAAAGAAATTAGAGATGAGGTAGCAGCAAAGGAAATGGCTATTGGCACCCAACAACCAATGGATTCTTTCCTGGGAAAACAAAAGGGAAGCGGGGAAAAAAATTAGCAGAAGGAGAAGGCCGGAGCTCATCATAAATCGAGTAAATAATTATTTTGGTCTCTTGGAATAGGAGGGGTTTGGGCTCCGCTCTCAAAATAAACGCAACACGAGACTTAACAAATTAGGAACATCCAAACATTCTTATGATCCAAGAGACCAAAGTGAGCACTCAAGATTTTCAAAAATTGATGAAGAATCAAACAAGTTTTGAAGGAACAGCTACAAACTCCATTGGAGCCTTAGGCAGTATTGGCATGTTATGGAACAAATGGAAATAGGAACTCATCAAATAAAAACTCAATGATTGGTGGGTTAAGATAGGTCTAAAAAACAAAAGCACAAATGAAAAGTATACCTTTATAAATATTTACTCTCCAAATCATTACAAAGACAAAGCACTATGTTGGGAATCAGTAAAAGAAGAAGCACGAGAATGCCAAAGAAGCAATTTAGTTATAAGAGGTGATCTAAAATTGATTCGAAACATAGAAGAGAAGTTGGGAGGAAACTATTTCAACGATCCTTCTAGAGCAGCCCTGGAAGATCTTATAGAAGAACACAAACTTCTAGACATACCTCCAAGTAATGGGAAATTCACTTGGAGTAATATAAGAACAGGAGCAAAAAATATAAAGGAAAGACTTGATAGGATTCTGATTCAAGAGAATATAGCAGCCGGATTCCCGTCCATCAAAAGCAAGATAGTGCACGCTTCAGCCTCCAACCACAAGTTGGTGGTTTTGATTTTGGACAGGATGGAGAAATATGGGTTGATCCCTTTTAAATATAACAAAATCTGGGACAGCAAGGAAGATTTCAACAAGATTATAAAGGAAAGTTGGGAAACAGATGTCATAGGCTCCCCACATTTTGTTTGGGAAACCAAACTTAAAAATTAAGAGCAAAAATAAAAATTTGGGCAAGAGAGAATGCTCTTAAAGAGAAAAATAAAAAAGTTGAGCTACAAAAGAAACTTGAGAAATGGAGCAAGGAAAACGCGAATCAACAAATCACCGAGCAAGAGCATGCTCATGACAAGGAAATTTTTTTGGAGCTTTACAAGTAAAACAAACAAGAGAAGGAGGAATTGAGGCAAAAGTCTAGATGTCTTGGGTTAAAAGTGGGGGACAAAAATACCTCCTTTTTCCACAACAATCTTAAGATAAGAAGAGTGGGCAATCAAGTAGACAAGATCCAAGTTGAAGGAAAGGAAATAAAGGAGAGGGAGGGAATTAAAGAAGCAACCCGTAACTACTATAAAGACCTCCTAACAGTAGGGTACCAGCAAGCGGACAACGTTGATTTCCTTCAGCAAATCAACAACAAAATCAATGAACAACAAAACAACTAACTTGAGAAAGAGGTTACAGAAGGGGAAATAAGAGAGGCAACTTGGAGCATGCACCCTGACAAAGCTCCTAGGCCAGATGTTTCACCATCACTTTCTACAAGAATCATTATGACATAATAAAAAAAGATTTTTTTAGAATGATCAAAAACGTTTTAAAAAAAAAAACAAAATGGGAGAAAAAACTAAAGCCTCTCACTTGGCACTCATCCCAAAAGAGCCAAATCCTATCTCTTTTGATAGATTTAGGCCCATTTCTTTATGTAACTCCTCCTATAAGATCATTACAAATTTTTTGTCAAATAGATTGAAAAAAATTCTGCCCAGTATCATCTCTGAAAATTAGGGTGGATTTGTCCCCAAGAGGCAGATAATTGATAATGTAATTCTTGTTCAGGAAGCCATTCATAGTAGCATCCACATAAATGAAAAAGGTATGGTCGTAAAGCTGGATATGGCCAATGATTTTGATAGAGTTAACCATCATTATCTTGTGCTAGTTCTCCAAAAGTTTGGAATCTCTATCAAGTTCATCAATATTATAATGGAGTGCATCACAAATCCTTGGACAACCTCATTGATCAATGGGAGGCTTAGTCATTATTTTCGCAGCAATAGGGGTTTGAGACAAGGATGCCCGCTCTCACCGTTCCTCTACATCCTTATGGCGGAAACTTTACGTATTCAGCTTGAAATCCAATGAAAAAAAGAGAAATCACTGGCATTAGCATAGCTAGAGGGGTTAAAGAAATCAATCATTCGCTTTTTGTGGACGATACTATTCTCATTGGTGGAGCCTCTAGTATTGTTACTAGGAGGTTTAAGAAAGTCTTAGATGCCTTCCTTGTTGTCTCAAGAGGGCTTCTAAATAACAAAAAATGCAGAATATACACTTGGAATGTTTCAATAAATATAATGCAGAGGATTTCTCAAATCATGGATATTCCGGTTCAGTGGAAATGGGGCCACTTCATTTATCTTGGGTTACCACTGGAAAACGAAGGGGTTAAGACAGAGGTTTGGAATAAACAAATCGAAAAGATGAGAGGGAAACTTCAAAGCTCGGGGACGATGTGGTTAAACCTAGCAGGTAGAACTATTCTAATCAAAGCTCTCCTCTCAACCTTACCTATCTACCAGTATGCCATAATCTGGCACTTGCTAGCATACATAAGCAAATGGAGTTAATCACTAGAGGCTTTCTTTGGCAAGGAGGGAAATAAGATTCAAAAAAATTCAGCCTTGTTCGCTGGGATCAAGTGACCCTCCCCTTCGAAAAAGGAGGAATCTCTATTAGGATTTCGAGCTCGACAAATAAGGCTCTTGGCATCAAGCTTGTTTGGCGAATGCTAAATGGGAAATACCACTGGTGGGTAGAAGCTCTGTCAAAAAAATACCTCAATGGCCAGCATTCAAATATCCTCACTAAAATGATCTCAGATCGTCCATGCACCCAATTGTGGAAACTCATAAAAAAAATTATCCCTCAAATTAAAGATAATATTTCGAAGAATCCGGGGAATGGGAAAGACATTGCCATTTGGAATGATAGAATCATGGGTACAGCTCCCTTGAATCAACGCCATCACTTAAGAAGTCTAAAAGAATGGATGGTTGATAAAGGCATAACCTCTCTTTACTCTATTTCATAGTGGGACCAAAACAGATGTACTGCTTGGAGAGAGCTGCCTCTCCCAAATAGATTGAAAAACTAGTGGGATGAGATGAAAATTATTCTTGCTGGAGCCGCCCCTATAAACAAAAGGAGCCAAGATAGACCCAAGTGGAGGAAAGTTCATAGTGAAATATGGCTATAATTTTCTTGAAAACTATAACAACCATGATAACTGGAGTCTCTGGCTAGTTGTTTAGAAGAATGAATGTCTCCCTAAAATCAAAATTTTCGCCTGGACTCTTCTGAAAGGTAAGGTCCCCACAGTGGAAAATCTCAGGAAAAAAGGTATCCAAGGGCCCTCCATGTGTGTTTTATGTCAAAAATATTAATAAAGCACTTAACATGTCTTCTTAAATTGTACCATTGCAAGGTATTGCTGGAAACAAATCACAAGTCCTCTGGAGATGACCAGTGATACTTTTGAACAACTTTCAACATTAAATAAGAATTGGGAGTGAAGTTATCCATACACAAAGCAAATTAAATCCACCATAATCCACATTTGGAAGTGTCTTCCCTCTGCCCTCTGTTGGCAAATATGGCTTGCAAGGAACAATTGCATCTTCAAAGGTCAAAAGCCAAACTCAGGGTCCATCTTAGCCAAAGATTGGGGGCTAGTTACGGAGATGATTAGCGCCAATGGTGTGCTAAGTGTGGATCAAAATAGTTGGCAGCATGAAGAAAAGGTGTGGTATAATAAAATCCTCTTAGATTGCTCTGTAAGGAATCAATCGTCAGTAAAGATAGGAGGAAGAGCTAGAGGCTGGAAGCTTCGGGGAAATGAAAAGGAGATAGAGAATTGGATCAAAAACCAAAACAAATACATTCTCTGCTTTGATGGTGCTTCAAAGAATAATCTTGGAAGAGTAGGGGCTGGCGGGGTAATTTACAATCAGAAAGGCGAAGTCATCTCCTCCTATGAATGGGGGCTTGGGATTATGACAACCAATAAGGCGGAGGCTTATAGTCTATTATTAGGCACTAGCATCCTTAAAAAACTCCAGGTAAAAGACCCCATCATTATTATTGACTCAGCAATAATTATTGCTGCTATGGAAATAGGTGGAGAATTTAAAAATCAGGCTCTAAACAAAATAAGACAAAGAATATTAGACAATATCAAATTTCTGGGAAATATCATCTTTAAGCATGTTTTAAGAGCTCACAACCAAGAAGTTGATTCGCTTGCCAACAAGGCAGTGAACAAGAGGACCGGCTTAGTAAAAGAAAACCAAGAGATATATGAAAAATCTATCCCTTGATTTATCATCTCTTTTGGACGGGATTAAGGTTGAAAGTATTGTTAATCAAATAAACCAAATGGAGGCAACAGTTCATACGCATAATCAACATGCGACTTCCCATCACATGACTGACAAAAATATCTCAGCTTATCCTCCTAGAGCAGCGTGGAAAATCCTCAGTAGGAAGAATGATTTGCACAGGGATTTGTTTTGGAGGAAAATCCATCCCAGGGATTAGCACAATTTTGGTATAAGTCAAATCAATAGCAGAGGCACCCTCATTGTCACGATTAGTCAGTTGTGTAATCATGTTATTGGGGGGAACACTTCCGAGAACTCTGATCAGAGTCATGAGAAGAGTGTGCTCAATCGAGCTTATAAGAAACACTCGGATAACAAGATTCACCAGTGGATAACTCATTATGTAGTAATGGTGAGAGAGCTCTCTAAGCGCGCAAACTCTCAGGCTCAGGAAGTAGGAGTGGCTAGATATGATTGTAGTAACTACAACTCGCAGGATTCGAAAGGAGGTAAGAGTAAGGTTATTTCTTTTAGTGGTGATTTAATTGATAACACTCTTCCTATTGTGCAGTTAGTTCTTACTTGCAGCTTCTTCACCGTGACAAGATCACGGACTGTCGATGTCTTGTCCCTCACCCTCCGACAGCTCTCCTACTTCTCCTCTTTGTCTTTTTATATTTCTTTTGTAACTTTGTCCCGCTCCCAGCTGATTGCCATCCATCCTATTCTCTTCTCGGTCTTGGCCCATATCCTTGCCTTTCTAAATTTCTCTGCCCCTAATCTACACCAAAAGACCCGAGCTTCTTATTTGCCCTATCATCACGCGACTCCCCTTCACTTTCCCAGCTACTTTTTTTGTTTTAGTATCAGCTTTTGTCGGTGCCTGATATCCCTTCAAAAGCAGATTTGGTTCTATCACAGCATCAGCGAGAGATCCCAAAATAGCTGGTATACCAAAAGGATCTTTGAAAGAATAAAAAATAGAGTTGATAGAAAAATTTGCACATACCACCCCAACAATAAGCACATAGACATCCAACAAACGACTAGTGATCAGAAGAGCTGCACAGTTACCAGGCCCATCAAAATGTCTTGTAATCCTTTAGAAAAGGTAGAGAAAAACAACAGTTGTGCCCTGTGTCATGCCAATAGATTCATGATCGGCCGTTTCATCCAAACACTTAAAGATCTCCGTTGAGAAATGAAGAGTGTGAATAACTATAAACAAATGGAGATAGAGAAACAAAGAGTAGAGATTGAAGATTTGAAAGATAAGTGCAAACATCTTGAGGATGCTATGGATTACATAAAATCTCTAAATCAAAGTGAGCAGGGGGAAACCTCCTCTCATTACAACAAAAAGAAGGGCCAATACCCTGAGGAATATGTTAACCAATTTTTATGATCATCTTGTTTCTCATCCTCCTATGTTTTGTACTCTGTGTTTGCTTCTTGGTCAATATGTTTGTCAATATAAGTATCTTTTCCATCAGTTTGTGAGAAACAAAAGGCTTTTATGTCAAGGTAGGGACTGCGCTCCCATTTTGCACCTCCAAAATAAACCTTTTGCCTACGAAATGTACTAGGACCTAGTCCTACTTCTTTTTTATAATATAAAGGTACCCGATCTTGTTAAAAAAAAAATTGATCTGTTTCATCCCAGTGATTTTAACTCTATGGAAAGTCAAATTTTCAATTCCTAATGGTTGAGCCCCTTGAATAAATCTTGGCCGCATGGTTCATTCATGACCGAGTCTAGCCCTTCATTCATTCCCTTCATCGAGACTTTTCAAATCCTCACAAGCATCCATAGCACATTTATGCCCTCACACATAATCACCCCACCCTCACTATATTTGTTTGTGTACTTAACACACAAAACCTTCTTTCACACCTCATTTCCATTTTAACTCTTTGCAATGAAAGACTTCACAAACATGCATAAATCATCCCTTTTTCGCTTATCGCACTCAACCTTGGCACATAATGCATACCATAAGGCCGACCGACCCGACGACATTGTAAGCCACAATATATATATATATATATATATATATGTATGTATGTATATATGTATGTATATACATGTTAACATGTATATATCTATACATTATATACATGTATACATACATATATACATACATATACATATATATACATATATATAAATATATATACATACATATAATATATAATATATATATAAATATATATATATAATATATATAATATATATATAAATAATAAATATATATATATATGTCGGTGTCTGAAGCCCTGTCGCATTATCCTAATCGGCCAAGGTCTAAGGCTTATATATAAGGTGCGTCACTATATTCCAGACCCGATGGCACTATTAGCCATACTTTATACGTATATCGAGTCTGGGGCCATATCGCATATGGCATATCGGTAGAGCCCGGGCCTTATACACAATGTGCGCGACGATATCGCAGAACCCGCCGAGCTTATAAAATATGATATATATATATATAATATATAATATATATATATATATATATATATATATATATATATATATATATTCGGGTCCAGGACCATATTGCATACCACAATCGGCAGAGCCCCGAGCTTGTGCATTTTGCGATATGCCGGACCCGATGATATTTATATGCCCCGATACATAAAATTTGAGGTATGGCCTAAGTGATCGGAGCGGGATTTTCTTTGTATTCTTGTGTTTTCCAAAATTCCCAATATAACAAAGGGAGCGGGTTTTTAGTGTAAAATGCATGGATGTGGAGTCCCGATAGTGCAATCGCACATCGGGGAAGTGGAAGGCATGGGTATTGCGACCCACGGAGGGGCCGATACCCGATTGCGATTAAGTGAAGCCCTCGAAAACGATGCGAAGCCTATGGATTAAGCAGGAAAATTGTGTGTTACATGTGTTTTGTGTGCAAATCCATTCCTTTCACACTTGTTTCCTGTAGTTTTATAAAAGTTAATGAAGGCAGCGTTTATGTTTTGTTTGAACATTTATGTTATATTTTTCACAATCATGAAGCTAATGATAACTATCTCTACAAGCGAGAAGTAAAGGATGCAAGAGTGGATTCGAAGATTCATGTATGCAGAAGCATTATGTTTAAAGATCCGACCTTAGGCATTCCGGGTCGGAATCCCATGCATTGCCTATGCATTCCGAAAGCGAAGTTGTCCCAGTTTTCATCATGAGGAGGCGACACGCAGTCAGCCTTTTTATTAACATTTGTTAACTTCCTCAGGAGATGAAGCGCTCCAGCAGATATGCCTTCTACGTGTCAGCGGTACGCTGACGATCCTATCTCTATATACTCGATTTGTATATAAAAAACAAGGGGGGGAGATGAAGAGGCAAGAAAGACCGAGAGTCACAGGCTTTTGCATAAGTATTACCTCCGAAGATGAGAAGGGGACTTTGAGTTTGGGAAGGACAACTTTGATTATTAGGAATAAAGAGAGATTGTGTAGCTCAATAAAGAGCCTGTGTTTTAGATGGATTTTCCTCTTTGATCACGTGTTTTGATCAGAATGTTGTCATTGGTATAAATGCAAATGTATATTTGTATTGTGCATATTGATAAATTACAGTTCATGGTTACGCCTGGTTACTTGAATGTGATTCAATATCATGGTTAAAACCTAAAAGGCTGCTGACTCAAAACTCTGTTGGACATCAGTTGCAAGCTCCTCTTCCATAAATGGAATGTGTATTCCTGTAGGAATGATTGGGTTATAATTAAGTATTAATGCAGCCTTGTTCTTATATGAACCAGTAATTGATTCATTTAGACTTGGAATTCATATATGATGTTTAATATCCGTTTGTCACGCTCGTGCAGTATAGATTAGGATAGTTAGGATGTAGACTAGAGTAGTTAAGGGATTTCTCCATCAAATGTAGGTGGCTTGTGTTTCTTGAACTCATCCAACAAATATCCTTTGTTGCTTCTCTTATAAGGATGATAAGGATGATGACCATGATACCTGTTGGAACCAAAACTAGAGTAAATCCCATGTCCACTGCCTCGTTTATCATGTGTATCCAAGAATATGCCATCTCTTATCATGTCATCCCTATTCGACCTGTGCCCACTGTGGGACCGACTATTATATGCCCCATTAGTCTTGTCCTCTTGTCCATGACTGATCCGCAGTGCTCCTTGTTTCTGCAAACCTGACAAACTTTGAAGGGTGACAACATTAACCTTTGCTTGTTTCTCTTGTGCCTGAATGATCCTATCGTTATCTACCTTGCAACTTCTTATTTCTTCCTTCAAAATTCTCAAAGTGTTTGCTATATCAGGAGAGTGCATATCACCATGTTTCTCATCGGATATATCGGGAGAATCTCAAGAACTATAGTCTACCATCTTGCTAGCCATCTTTGATCTTCTTCCTACAAGTATACCATGTCAGCTAAGCCAAAATATAAACATAATCAACATACCTCTATATAGTTCAAGGGAGGATATCTCATCTGCAAGATCAACTAGATTAGCATGATACATGTATAATCATAATAATAACAATATATCAACATCATCTCAGTCATGACCTCATGAACAACAACTATAACCATGACAATGCATGCATACATCCACATAGACAACAAACATACACAAAAAAATCCATATTCAACTGACATGCATTCATGACAAACACATCCCAACAACAACATCGTCAACTTCTACATGACAACAAAATTGTAACAATGACTACCACCATTTTTACATAACAAACACATACACCACAAGTATAATGAACACATATGCAACTGACATGTATGCATGACAACCACATTTTGCCCATCGAGTCTAAGGGGTGAACCATGCTCTGTTACCACTCTGTAATACTCTCCTCCCACATTTACCCAAGCTAATTAGTCTTACCGGGTAAACATGTGATGAAGAGTTATTATGATATGATTCAACTCCCCATGTATAATTAAGGAAGTGGAATTGGTAAATCAAAAACCAAATTGACCTTCCTCATGACCCACATGACCCCCAAGGGCTAACCAGCCACTTCAGGTGCCCAACCCCCAAGTTAACTTGCTTTTTAACTGAACTATGTTTAGAAGTCTAATCCATAAAGATTAAGTGATTTCTCTTCTATTAGTAACTGCTTGTGAGTGGTTTTTACTTCTTTTAGATTAGGGTCTTCTTTCACTTAGGTTATTAGTGTTATTCTTCATCAAACAACTACCAATGCATAAACCACAAAGAGACAAGAGACATAGAATATAGGTTATCAGCCACGGCCAAAACCTCTCACTATTTGAGAGGAAAACCCAAACAAATTCTTCTTATAGAGATTTCAATTGACTAAGACCAAGACCAAGACCCTTGACATATCTGCCACTCCAAGACCAAGCCACAAACCTTCCTTGATGAGATACTTCTTGAAACAACCTTGTATCACTTTCCTTCTATATTCAACGCAAGTCAAATTATCTGTACATATGGAATTTTCGGTATCTTCCACGGATCTGCAACTCTCGTCCTATCAATACCCCTGCAATTTACATATGTGGGTTGTTTGGAGATATCTCTCTTCTTCGCTTGACTAAGAGACTTAATCTTGTGAGTCGACTAGCACATATGTTGGTATGAAGACGTTCTTCTTGACTTCTTTGTTGATTATGTAAACCCTATTACAGAGCCCTTAATATCATTCACACGTGTGAGTACGAATAACCAAAAACAATGCCAAACTAGTTCATATTTCCTTCCTTCTTCCCATGCTATATGAGAGGCTACTACTTATATTTCTCACACTTTCTATTGTGCTTCAGACCCAAGACTGGAAATATGTGTCTATAATGGAATCTAAGCTGCCAATAAATAGTTGTTTCCTAGCACAATGAGCTGACATGAGTGCAGGTGAGCTGACATGTCCATTAAGTAGGTTATATAGTCCATTTTGCAACCGACTTCAAGGAGAGGTTTTGTGCTTGGTCTTGGAGGGTTTACATACTTATTAAATGACTCATGCAAGATGTAACATGCTGACCCAGGTGAATGTTGGTGGCCACCCACCTATCCCATTTTGACCCCCACAACTGTCTTTGTCAGTTTTTTTTTCCTAAATTGTAGCACAATTTACTATTTTTAGCAGTTTTTTAGGTCGTGAACTTCCAAAGCCGTTTTGAGGCCCTAAACGACGTTTTTTGGGAAATATGGGGGTAACAAGGGGCCATGGCCCAATGTTTTCATTCCCAAATTGGTAGTTATTGAATAGATCTTTCTAACGAGCTATTGTATGCATCAAACGGAGATCGTATGCCAAAGTTATGACCCCAGGAAATTGATGTACCAATTTACCCAAACGGGGCCCACAATTTGGCGTTTCATCTTCTAGGGTTAGGTTTTGGGATGTTAAGGGTTTTCCATTGTTTCTCAACAATAAATAGGCCTTTGAGCCTCATTACAACATAGTTCAGAGGCACATAGCCACCACATCTCTTCTCAGAGATAAGCTACCATTGCCCTAGCTGTTTATTTCCATTTTCTGTTTGTAAGCATATCTCAGTATTTTACATTAATGAAATGAAGTATTATTTCCATTGCAACTTTGTGTTTATGGTTATCTCTGTAATTTGTTGCGTTCCTGTTTAAATTCGGATCAGTGGTATCAGAGCGGTCTGCTTTTTCTCTGTTTTTCTTTGCATGTTCCCAACAAGGTCGGGATAGAAGGAGTTAGGGTTTGAACTGGTCGAACCTTTGCAAGACCAGCCTCGCAAATCCAGACGGCCTCCCATGGCAGATGAGAAGAAAGACGAGGGGGCAGGAGACCCTATCAAAATCTTGCTCGAAGAAGCCCTCGAGCGGCAAAGGAACGCGATGATGAATAGCTTTGCATAGATCCTTCAACGGCTACCCAAAGGCGACGCATCGGCTTCCAACAGCTACTCTAGAAATGCCACACTGTTTAAGGTACAAGTTAATTTTTAAATCCCCATTTTTGATGTTCAAATAGATGCAGATGCCGTAGATAAATGGTTAAATCTGCTAGAAGGATATTTTTCTGTTCATGAATTTTCGAGTCCTTGGTCAAGTATCAACTTGAAGAAGAGGTAAACCATTCCAGTTTGTCTTCAAAATCTTCTAAGAGTGATTATATTGGTTCTTTTGAAAACATACTAGAGGCATAGGTTCCAAGCTAATGTCCAATATGGGCTATGAAGGAAAAGGCTTGGGTAGACATGCATAAGGTATTGTTGAGCCAATAATGTTTGAGGAAAGGCCTAAGTATTTGGGTCTTGGCTATGGACAATCTTATGGAAAGAGTTCCAAAGCTGCCATGAAGGCCATTGAAACATCTCCAAGAAGGAGTTGTATTGCAAAGTGTGAAGATTGTATTCAGGAGGAATGTAATAGCTTGAAACATCATTTGCAAGATGCAGGTATTCAGAAGCACACACTTGAACCAGAGAGTTGTGGAAACTCTGACAACCTTGAAGAGATTGATAGTGATCCAAAGGGAGCCACTTCTTCATTTGTTTCACCTCCTCACGAAGGCAATAAAGGTGAAAGAGGCAGGTACAAATCTGGTTCTAATCATCTTCCTTTTGATTTAGCAAAGCATGATAAATTTCCACATAGATATGGGAGAAAAATTGCATGTTCCTTTTGTGGTTTGGATAACCATCATGTTTCTAGATGTTGGAAGAGAATGGCCACATACATGAAACCTTTGAAGGGAAAGAAGCAAGAAGCCAAAGGTCCACTGGACAAGGCAAATCATGTTGTCAAGAGGATGCACATGTGTTGCACTTACTGCCATAAGCAAGGGCATCTTGCTGAAAGATGTTGGACTTTGAATCCAGCAATGCTTCCACAAAGGCTGAAGAAAGTGGAAAGAGAAGATGGAAGAAATGGAAAGGAAGATTCCATGAATGATGTGTCTCAGGATGATTCACATGTTGATGCTGATGTGTAGACAAAAGTAGTACCTTTGAAAGGGATTGGTGAGAAATAGTTAGAGTTCTTATCCAATTAATATTGCATGTCTATTGATGCATATATTTGCATTTATTTGTTGGTGAGATGCAAGTTGCAGGATTTTACAAAGAAGGTGAAATTGAGTAGGAGGCTCACTTTATTGCTGCAACATTATATTTCATCTCAGCTTCAAAAGTACAATGTACTTAAGTGAAAGTTGAAGGATGAAATGCATGCATGAGCATGATGTGCGTGGACAGAGGGATGTTGATGTTTTCCTTGTTTTTGAACATGCATGTGTAATTAACTTGTAGGGTTGATTGCTTTGACATGCATGTGATGCAATGTTGACTTGGGAGAAGTTAACTTGGTCTCCAATATGGAGATAATGATGAAGTGTTTCATCTTTTGAAAAAGAGTCATGTTGGTCTTTTCTTCTACATGCTTGACTTGAAGGGTCATTTGTTTTAAAGGCATGTTTTGTGGGCTTGTTGTCTAGTCCACCATTTGTATGCAAATGTAAGACATGGAGGTGTTCACAAGATGTGAAATCTGTTTCTTTTGTTGAAGCAAGAGTTAGACCATTTAATTGTTTGTATTTTTGTTGTTGTTTACAATGGTTGTTGACAGCATTTCAAACAGGTACAAATGAAAATTTTGTGGAGCAGGTGTACTTCACATTTGCTGAGCCACCTTGGATCAATGATTAAGCCAGAGAAGTTCAAACTACCTTCTATGACCATCTCAGCAGGAGTTTCGTAGGAAGGCAGTTCTTCCCAAGAGGACTAGAATATCCAAGAAGGAAAGTCGTTAAAGGCCTTGGTGCAGAGGCACTATGCAAGGCAAGTGTATGGAGGCTGAAAGAAGAGAGTGATACTACTCTCATTTACTATTCAGATCAGTATATTAGTCTTTTGGAGACCCAAAGTTCTTTTAGTGGGAAGGCGTGATCCAAAATGGATTTTTGATAGGCTCCTAAGTCTAAATGTTCCTCATAGAGGAAAATGAAAGTCCAAGGAAGTTCCTGGAAATAGACCCATTGCAGAGATCTTTTCCTTCTGAATGTACTACAACTTGAATGGGCAAAAATGAACTTATAATGCAGAAGTTATCGCAGAAAGAAGATGCCCTTGGTTCTTTGGAAAAAGAGGCAAAATCCCCTAAAATGGGCAAAAAAACCCTTATAAATGGAAATCGCATCGGAGTAGGTACAAAATATGGACTTAAGCAAAAATGGGAGAAACCCTTGATTGCCGATCCCCGACATATCAGGTCGGAGATCGGCCTGTGTTTGATGGTGGGACCCTGGGCAATACGATATTCCGATCGCCGATATCAGCGGATCAGCATCGGTGATGGCATGAGACAAAGGATGAACCCTCGAGCCTATGCGATGAGCGATGTAAAAGGGGTGATAATGCCAGACCCGAGGGACTTTATAGGTGCAGTTCAATAATTTTTGAGTTCCGCCATATAGGGACTTTCTCTGTATTAGCACATTTTGGTGTAAATGACAAAATACAAAGGAATTTGCCTGAAGTAATAAAGTGGACCCGGAAGGGAATTATAAACACATCGCATGATATTTGAGTTCCATAAAGGCGAGATTTCGAGAGGGCCTCAGGTGGAAAGCGATATTTGGCTAGCTTGGCTCGAGCCCACACACTGGTCAAAATGTGGCTGGCAGAGGGGAGAGGAAAACCGCCTTTTCGGGTGGGTAACATCCCTACTCCTAAGCCGCCCGATCTCGGGTATCAACCGTTGATCAAAGATCACTCAGATCGACGGTGGGGATTGCGATAGTGACCGAAGGCGGACGTGAGGTGATTTTAGGGGGATTCCAATATAATTTGAAGTGTAGAAATTTTGAATAATATGACACTTATTCACAGAGATTATCCTCATTATACACTATTTGTAGAATCATGCATAATACATAACCTCCTCTACGTTGATCATCAATTTTGCGGAATTAAGAAACAATCGCATGCGCACGTTGAAGCATCAATCACACATATCAACACAATATGTACCCTATGAAAGCATAAAGTTGAAAACCCCCAACTATCTGTATATTATATTGATTGAGAACATGTAACAATGCATATTACAATACTGCTCACAAGTATTGAGTACTATCTCCACCTGTTACAAACAAACTAGCTCAGATCTGAATCAATCACAGGTTCAAATCTCCTCCGCTGCTTGCCTGCCTCCACTGCGCAATCCTGCATGAGAATAGATGAGAATGGCTTAACCAAACTAGTATTTCCCTTGTCTATACCACGCAATCCTCATTGGCAATACTCAATCCATGCATGTGCAAATCTCATGCACAACTATAGTCACAACTGACAACTGTCTTGCCCTTTCACTTATCTCTAACACTTGTCTCCATTGAACTGTCCATGCACTGAGTTAACTGATGTATTCTTTAGTTGATTTATTAGTTGATAACTAGTGAATTAATTAATAACTAGTTCACATCACTGATCACCAGTGTATTTTTTAGTTAGACTAAATACAACTAGTTCAACTAAGTCAAACTGAACACAACTCCATCAACTCCTCATTCAACTCCACCAAACTCAATCACTTGAGTTCTAAGTGAAGTCCTTCATGCAATAGCTCAACTAACCCATAAGAAAAGTGTATTTCCTTCTGGCAGTTGCATGTGCCACATTCGTAGCTCGAACTGAAGTGTTGCAAGAGGATAAGATAATGTTTATAGTCCAAATATTATTAAGAGCTAATAATATTCGACTGTTCTTTATTTAGACTGGCAGTCTAAAAATAGACTCCGCCCATATGTCTAAAAATAGAGGTCCATCTATTTTTACCAACATGACCAATCATCCATAAATAGCATCCTGCAATTCATAGACCATGATCCATATATCTAAAAATAGACATAGTCTAAAAATAGACTTTGCGCCAAAAATAACCTGCAGGCCCACTTAGTGAAGGCGGCTTCTTTTCACTAAGCTCCATCATCTTGTTGCATTTTCAACATAATATAGTTTTATCATATCTATTGTGATGACTTGTCAAATGGAATATCCATGACAATTTACGAATCACTTATTAACATTAGTGTTTCAATAATGAATAATATAACCATGGGTGTTTTCTCCCAAAGTACAATAGCTCGATATATGTTGGTTGATAGTCCTAAGGGATAGGAAGATGGTCGAATCCTAACATAATAAGTTACCATCAAAGAGTCCAATAGACCATGATTTTGCAAGGGCTTCATGTGTTAAATTTTTTCCAAGTATTCCCCAAATTCTTAGCTATTTCCCAAATTCCCAGTAAAGTGAAAATTTGGTTTTCACATGTCTTGGAATCCTAGGGTTTCAAGGTTGAAAAGAGGGAGTGTAAAGAATAAGAAATCCACTTACATAAGCACTAATATAGGAAATGTTAGCTAGAGTTCCAAGCTCGAGACAACAAATGCATCTATAAATTAAAAGAGTTGAGAGGGATAATGGAAAGTGATTGTATAAGGATGCAAGTGTGACATGAAGGTGTACTACAATGAGTATTTGCATTGGAAGAAGTTATAAGTATGTGATGGAGTGCAAAAGTGATATGTGTATGAGAGTTGTTTGCAGTGAACTGTGAATGTGGTAAGAAGATCAAGGATGGTTGACAATGAAGTGCGAAGCAAGAATGGTATACATTGAAGATTTATAGTGATGTGCAATGAGAGAGTAGTCTATGTGAAGTATGAGAGAGGGGTGTTAGACAACAAAGAAATATGTTGATACATTAATGTAGAGTTGAACAAGGGCAAAGAAACTACAAAATAATAAGATAGTGGAGCATATTGTTGAGATGCATTGAGGAGAAGAGTAATTCAAAGAAGGATAGAGAATAGAGGGAATTGGTGTCTCTTGTAGGTTGGTGCCTACAATGATGTAGAGAGTTTGGTGTCTCCTATGGTTGTTTCCTACAAAATAACTAGTGGATTGGTGTCTCTTATAGGTTGGTGCCTACAATGATGTAGAGGGTTTGGTGTCTCCTATAGGTTGTTGCCTAAAAAATAACATAGTGGATTGGTGTCTCCTATAGGTTGGTGCCTACAAAGAAGCAAAGGGAATTGGTGTCTCCTATAGGTTGGTTCCTACAAAGCAGTGGAGGAGATTGGTGTCTCCTATAGGTTGGTTCCTGCAAAGTAGTAGAGGGGATTGGTGTCTCGTGTAGGCTAGTGCCTAGAAATTTATGTAACATTAAGTTGGTGCATACAAGATATTTTATATAAAGAGATTTTGTGGTTCTCTCTCGTAAGGGTTTCCATGTATATCTTGTGATATTTTTTTAGATGATTAGATTGATGTTTTATAATATTTGACTAGTTATTAATATGTAAAAATATTCATTATAATGATTCGCCCCCACTCTTTGTATAAATGTGAATCCAAGATCCTGCCATCTCCCAAACTCATTATATTGATGTAATGTATTTCATCCATTAGTTTCTCCTTTCACATCATACATTAAGGGGCATCTATAATAGCTTAAAATGACACTCCCTTGAGTCTACTAGAGAAGTCACACACGAAGAATGAGGGAATAAGAAAAAGCTTTAAGAAAACCATAGAAAAAGTTATATTTTACTAATTCGATGCCCCTGGCACACTGACAAAAAGAGTCGCAACACTCCAGATGCTTTATCAGGAAGTGTTAAACCCTTAAGACACACAAGCATAGAGCATTGAAATGGATATGGTTAGTAATACCCATGCATAAGGGTTGATAGGGTCAAAAAGTGATCAATATCATGATGAGGATGAAAGAAATAAATCAAACTCAGTTAGAAAATGTCTAGATTCATTTAATCACTTTGTTAACTCATCTATAAAAGATAAAATATCCATGAGGCTAAAGGGCAGAGAGAAGTTAACATGCGTAAATGTTGTCGAAACTTAGTTCTGCCTCATGATAAGCCAACACTAGCAATGAGCTTGACTATGAGTTTTGGTGAGAGGAGGAATTGAAGAGGACCTTAAGGAGCTCAATATTGTAATTATTATGATATAATGAAATATGCAATCATGTAGCTCAACTATTATAACTATTTTGGTATGATGAATATGCAATCATATACCCCCATATATAAATCATCTCTTTCATTTGAATGCTTGTATTTTTTGTTTTGATTTTTGCAAATGCTAACATTGTTTGTAGGTTAATAGAGTTTTCTAGCGTGTCTATGTAATACCAAAAAAAAAAAGAACACTAAAATGTGTACCTTTTATTCAAAGACTTGTAATTTGGTTGCTTCTTGTTGCTCCAACAACTCCACAACGATGGTATGGAAACAACTCTCCTCCCAACCATAGGCTTGGCTCAACTGCCGACCACCCCTAAGCCTCAATCTATTATTGCCAAATTTACAAGTATTTCCCATCACCCTCTAAATGCCCCTCTTTTTATTTCCCCCTTTTTTATAGTATTTCCATCATAAAGATCTAAATCCCAAGACTTGTCATAATTATCCTTATCTTGCTCTTTCTTTTCATGTCTTGTTTTTCTTTCCCTATACCTTTATTTCTTGTATTACTTTAATTGATATGGGGCATCACAATCTATTGGTTTTGCTTCCAAGTTATAGATGTGGAGGATTGAAGCCATTATCTTTGAAGCTCTCATCTAACAAAATGAAACAAGAACTAGCCCTCTAAAATAAGGTTTGCTCCATCTCCATATTTTTATTCAACATTATGTATTTCCATGCAAGTCATTAGGGGTTAGAGTAATTGTAGAAGATATTGTTTGTCATAGGTCTTGGTTAGGCATGTGGGATTAATATTGTGGCAATAGAGGAAAATTCAGGGAAATAGTTTCCCATATCATATCTTGGTGTTTCTAGCGTTTGGTGCATGTTTGTATTCTTTGTTCTTTATTTTCCACATATTATCTATTGCGTGCATGAGGAGAAAAGTAGTAATTAAGAAATCAAGAAATCTAAGGAAATTAACCATCATAGCATATATTTCAGAATGTAAACTATTTTTATAAGATCTTTGTGACAAACTATCCATTACAATATCTAAACTACCATATCTCTTAACTATAGGAACACTTTTTCATGTCTCCCTAACATAAATGACGCTTCATAATTAATCAAGTAGCAATGTTACCAAATTTTTCAAAGAATTAATTACAAAATCAAACATGTTACAACAAAATACATAAAGTCTTCAAACTTGTCGGTAGCAGCAACCCAAATTTAAATGTTTTATAATTTAGATGCCTTCTAAAAAAATTTCAATTAATTATTAACTTTAATATATTTAATTTCAAAACAAAAACAAACAAACAAAAATTGTATTGATATATCATTCAATTTTTTTATTAATTTATCTAATGTTTTCATAAATGCATTCCGTGTAATATAAAAGGCAACCATAATGATATATAAAATGTTACATATTTTGTGAATATATTCAAGATTGCTCATTGTAATGTTACTTGTGTATTGCATAGTCTAGATGCTAAAATGTTACAAGAATAGAGTATTCCACATATACATGAAGGTGATTTTATCTTTATTTTCTTTAACAATTTATATTTATATTTATCTAAAAAATTATGATTTCCCTTACAAATTATTGAAACTTGTAAAAGGGAAATAATCATTTTGAATAACCATATTTATTTTTAAATAGTTTATAGATATTGTCCATTTTGTTCACATTCTTAGATACAATAACAAGTGAGATCCATTTACTATCACAGACAATATAAATGAAATCTACTCAATAATCACTCTTTCTCCTTTGTTATATATAATTTTGGGTTTAAGTTGGGGTACTCCTGTGAAACTTGATGAGCTTGACTCAATTTTTGATGTCATGTTAAGGGTATAATTTTGGAACACATATGGGTGTAAAACATATGATGGTTCAAATTCATTAAAGGCATCCACATCTATAAAGGTTTTAATAGATATCTTAGTGATTAAAGTCTTTATCTTTGAAGAGTAATATAATATTATTAAAAGGAAAATAGGAAAATGATGAAGAGTGATGATTCCATATATACCTACATAATAATGTTTATCTTAGTCCATGATATTAAGTAAATAAAATTAAGGTAATGAAATTAATATTTTAGTTTATATTATATATATTTTTAATTATGTTTTTTATTGTTTCCAATTTACAATTATTTAAATATTGAAATTTAATTATATAATTAAAATTATTGCAATTTGTGATTCCATAAAGTATTGTTATTTTGTCATTTTTTAATGTAAAAGTGGAGTTTAAAAAGTGGAGTCAACATATTAGAATGTGATATTTGCAATTTTATCAATTTAAAATTATTTTTGCAAAAAGTCAAAATAAATCTACCTTCCAATTATTTTGAATAGCAAAAACAACTCATTTAACCAACTCTTAATAACTTAGAGCATAGAAAAAATATCTTCCAAAGCAGATTTCTCAATTTTAGTTTTAGTTCCAAGGAAACAAAAATAGTTATAAAATTGTCAAATTATTCAAAGAAAGAAATCTAATCTCACTGCCCACAGGGGCAACTTAATTGGCAATTGTTGTGTTATGAAGTATTATGTAAACTATGAGATTTAAGGTTCAAATCCTTCTTTGTCAACCCAACAGAAAATTTAAAAAGGAAAAAGAAAACCCCCACCATTTATTAGGGATATCTAAGTTTGGAACCATGTAGTTGGGATAATCTTGGTTCTCTTATTCTTATCTTATGTGGTGTTATTGTAAGAAATTGAAATTTACCAAGTTTCACTAAAAACGAAAATTAATTAAGAACATACTCTATTGAGTGAGCTGGTAGATTGATGTCAAGTGTTTTATTGATGCAAAGTTTAGGGGGAGCTTGGACTTTTCCTATAGTTTCCTTGTTCAAATGAGCATGAAAAGTGTCTAGTTCGATAGTCCTTTCAAAGAGTTTTCCATTAGCATATAACACTTAGTACAACTCCCAAAGGAATGCGATGAAATAACATTTTGTAGTAATGCGATGCAACAAGCAAACTCATAAAGGAATGCAATGAAATAACATTTTGTAGTAATGCGATGCAACAAGCGAACTCATCTAGACTTTTTCCAAACACTAAATCTTTGCCAAAATCTGGCTCATGTAGGATGCACCAAGGCATTTGAGCATCCAGGCCATTTGTGATGCATCAAGGCATCTAGGCATCAATGTACCTAGGGTTGCACAAAGGCTACCACTTAAGAATTATGCTAGATCCAAATTTCCCCGTAGATAGAAACTGTTGAGAAGGCCGAACACCATTGGATCAAGTTGCTTAGACATATTGACAATGGGAGGGGGCCTAGGCGCATTCGAACGTTAACTAGAGGGCACTCCCCATGGTGGAAATCATCATGGCTTATCAGTGGTAATGTGGCAGCACGTGATTGGTTGCACACCCCCCTTCCCCCTTGTGCTCTGTACCATAACCAAGAAAGCCCCCCACCCCCCAACCACCCTTCGTGCGCAATACTAGCGGTTTTTCTTGGAAAAACATAATAGGTGAAACCTAAATGATGAGGATACAAGGTGGCAATCACATGGCACACATAGTGGCTTAGATGTTGCTGTGGTAGCTTAGAAGGTAACATGTGGTAGATGAATTTGAGGCTTTTGAAGGGCTAAATGGATAGTTCGCAAGTGACATGTGGTAGGCATACGTGAGAAAGTGAACATGTGACAAGTTCTTAGTAGATATGGCAAATGATGGTTCATACACAATGACAGGTGATGTGGCAGTGAACCCCATCTCGGGACTTCGGTCTTGGGGTTTGCTTTGGAGTTTAGATTTGGAGAGACCTCCGACCTCTTAGATCTTAGAAACTTAAGCCTATGGCCATAACCCCCAATCACGAAAGCTTGTCAGAAGCGCCTAGGGGTCTTCTAGTTGTTTGGACTTTAGTATTAGGGATTTTCTTTGGAGTTTAATGTCGAAGGGACCTTCAATCTCCAAGATCGGAGAAGCTTAAACCTATGGCCACAACACCTAATAACAAAGGGCTTAGCAGAAGAAACAGGGGGTCTATCAATTCTCGAGACTTCGGTCTTGAGGATTTGGTTTGGAGTTAAGTGTCAAAGAGACCCTCAATGCCTGAGATCTAAGACAGTTGTTAAGCTTGTGGTTCTCAACATAGGTGACAGAGTGTTGAAGGTTAAGTGATGTAGGGATTGGGCCTTGTGGATGGTTCTATTTTCATGGATAATTAATGGCGATCTTTGATGATACGTGCTATGATATTTAAGTTATCTTCTTCCAATCTTGTTTCTTTTTTATGGATTACGGTTATTAAATAATCATCAAGGTTTTGTTGATATTTTACATCTCCAAAATCTCTCTTCATAAAAAATTTCATCCAAGTTATCTTGCTCTGACCTAGGTTTAGCTCCCTCCCTTTCTTTGTCGAAGAGAATAAAAGGATATTAGGGTTGAAGGATTAAGGAGCACTATTTGTATCCTTTGATTTCTTTAAATCCACAAGCATCTCCTTCTTGCCAAGGAATATTATTCTTAGACTGCATTAGCCATTGATAAAGCACTAGTCTTACCTCTTGTGTCAATCTTTGAAAACCAAAAATCAAATTTTTCATTTTATTTATTTGTTCTAGGATAAATTTAGAGTTTAGCTATAACAAAATTACTAATTTTCAACATTCATTGGCTAAACATGACTTCTCATAGGGGAAGAAGGAGAGACTGCATTTTACACACATTCATTGCATTTAGCAATTCTCCTTTTATGGTTATCGCTTGCAAGACCTCACTATCAAATATCTACAAATCAGAGTACTCTGTGCACCTGTCCTTGATTTCACATCAAGTTTGTTATAAATGTTCTCAGCTTAAAAATGGTGATGACATTAACATCTTACATAGTTAGAACACTGCTTATTTTATTACTGATAAACTCCAGAACTTACGAGTCTAAGATATTAAGACATTTCTCAAGTTCAATTGTTGCCTGAACAAAAATGAGATGAAAGCAAATTGTAGAAACACATTTTTGGAAGAAATCAAATCTTACCCAGGATGTATATTGTCTTTAACAAAAAAAATATGGAACATACTTGGGTAGCAAGCAATTTGAATGGACAACGATGATCAGGAAACTACATGATGATTCGAATATTACTTCTTCCAATTGCATTAACTGTTCAGAGAAAGACTTGCTTGTTGATCACACACCTGACACAGAAACTGTTATCGTTAAACAGAGCATTAAACTTGAAAAATAAACTCATTTGCCTCACAGTATGATGTATGCTAATTGGAAAAGTGAAAATACCATGGAAGTGTGTTTGAGAAGGGAAATGTCACAGATGTTACTGACAGGATCACGAGACAACAATAGTCGAACATGTGGCATAGATTTCCAACTCTCCCCCAGTGCAGGCTTTGATGTTCCAGTTTTGTCCACAACTATGTGATTAGTGATCTGCACCACTAATATTAACCAAGTTACTGAAATAGCATTTCTTAAATCTAAACAATTGTGTCATTATGAAAAGTTATTTATATGCACCAATTTATGACTTTCCATTCCAGTATTGCACCCTATTTTAATGGGCACTGCCTTAAATAATTCTACAGTATTTCATGGTATCTATCTGGAATAAATTTTACGTTACACAACTAAGTAATGTTTCAAAAACCTATACATGTGAAGTTAATTCAGTGCACTTATAAGGAATCATAAATGAGGGTAGATTCTACATATTTTCCTAATCAGAATTTGGAAATTGGTTAACAAATACATCTAAAAATTTGCACTTAAAATTGGTGTTAAGAAAATCTTGAAATTGCAATTCATTAATTGCAAACCCTGCATAGAATGCGTTAAAAGCTAACATCATCCTGTGGTAGTGATATCTCCCTCTAAAGAGAACTCAGATTCATGTTTTGTGTCTGTTTCCATGCAGACATACAGAATTGTCAGGTAAACAGTTTGATAGAAAGGATTTAAAACCAAGAAAAATTACAATGCACTTTACTCTGCAGTACAAGAAAATATATAGAGCAGGAACTCTAAGTTTCTTCTACCACCTATCTTATTTCCTATGTTGCAGGAAGTGCCCCCACAACCCGGCTACCCGTATCGGAAACGTTTGGAAATGCCAAAACACCATCAGATGTACCTACAGTGTTTCACAATTTGGAAACACCACATGGTATGGTCAGCACCGTTTCTGTCCAAATCCACCCCATTTGGGCACAAATCTGTGGCTGTTTTGCTTGTGGGCCCATTCAAGTGCCCAAGAAGGGCGTGGGACCCTTATATGGCCAAAAAAAGGTTAATACAGCACTAAAATTCATCTCTAATCACTCCACAAACTAATTAACTGCCTCTGCTTCCAACCCACACTCCAATTCTGCTGAACAAGCATCTTGTTCTATTTCTGTTAATGAGGATGAAGATAAGAATCATTAGGATATGTAATTGTACTTGTCTTTAGCTCATGTTTTATTTTATTTTCAGCACATATAGCCTCATGTACAGGGGCCGATTTTGGAATCTTGGATGTATAGCCTCATATATATGGGGTAATTTTGGATTTTGCTTCATTTAATCATTTGTGGAGTTTATATAGACATGATTTTCCTTCTAAAATGCCATTTATGTGTCTCATTCCTTTTTTTCTTGAGTTTCCCAACATTTCCATTTTAAGGGGGTCATATTTGTTAATTTTAGATAACAAAGGTATGTGTTGAAAATGGCAACCAGAAATGCTAAAAATAGCATTGTTATAAATAGCATTTCAGAATATACTCCAACTATGTTGGAAATAGCAAAAAAAATAAAAATGCTATAAATAGCATTTCGGGATAGATTCCAATTTTAATTAGTCCCTGAATTAAAATTGAGAATTAAAATTTGAATTTAGTTTCACTAGCTATTTGAAAAACAATTAATTAATTCATCTTGAGTTAATTAATTGGAGAAATTCAAACATGATGTCTTTGTGAAGACATGCAACAGTTATTCCTTTGATTGAGGAAGTTATCCCTTAATTAAGGAAATAAGGATGAGTTGTATTTGAGTTGTAATTAAATAGCTCAGTTAACTAAGTTAAGTCCAGCTAAATTAGTTCCAAACAGTTGGAGAACTAATTGTGAGTTCAGTCAGTTAATGCATGCATGCATGCAATTAGTGTTCTCTAGATAACTGAATATTCTCTCATAAATAACTCATGCATGTCAGTTCAGACAGAGACCCAGTTGAGATTAAAGGAAGGGACATTGTACTACCAGTTGGAGGAATTTTCCTATATAAGAAACTCATCCATGCAGAAGGAATTATATCCCTCAGGTTTGTGCAGTTATTTTAGAGGTCAGAGCAATGTGTGAGGGATTATTACACACAGGTGGCAGCTCCAGGACCCAGGAGAAACTGCGCAAAAAAATAGGAAGCTTGGAGGGCAGAGGAGAAGGTTTGTGAGAAGCCTTTCACTGTTTATGAGCAGCAAAGGGATTGTACTAAGAGTTAGATAGCTTGTGAGCTAAAGCTTTGTGTAATCCGAGCATATTTCCACTTGTATGATAATACAGAGATCGGGGTTTTTAGCTGAGGCTTTCCACAGAGTATTCTTCTGTGTTTCATGTGTGATTGAATCTTCTTCTCTATTATATGTGTTCTGTTTGATCTTGCTCAAATTGATTAAGCTTCCACAAAGTTTGATAGTAGAAGTAGATAAAGTATTTTGCTTTAGTACATTGCATAATCAGTTTAATCTACAGTGAGAATTTCTACATGGTATTAGAGCTAGCTAATCCGTAGAGAAATTTCTACATGGTATCAGAGCAAAGGTGATCAAGGTAGTGAACAGTATATGAAGAAGAAAATTCTAAGTAAAAAAAAAAAAAAATTGGGCCATGAGTTTTCAGAGCAGATCTGAAAATTTTTGTGCAAAATTTTCAGAAACAAATAGCAGATCTGGATTCCTTGTGGAAAAATATCCAAATTCAAAAAAAAAAAAAAAAAAATTGAATCAGAGTTCGAATAAGGGAAATATCGTTGATTTACAATCAGCTCTTCTTCCATAAAATTTCGTGACGGCGGAAAAGATGAAACAGACTGGTGTGCTAGCCAAGAACTTGTATGCACTTGAGGTACAAGATGCATGCAAAGCCTTGAGGAGCAAGGCAAAGGTTAGATACTTGGTGGTTGAGAGGGAGATTACATTACCTCTCAACATGCAGCGCCAGAAGAAGTCTCAGACAATTCTGGAAGAGTTACAATTGGTGAAGCAGCTTTAGGAGGTTGCGGAGCAGCCACAACTAGAGAAGCTGAGAGGAGACCAAGTGGAGGCATCCACTCATGCAGAGACCTCCAGTAGGGGGAAATTTCGAGCCAAGTGGGCAGAGGGATCACATGCATCCATACCTCCAGGTGGGAGGTGGGGCGATGTGTAGTGATAGTCTCAAGAAAGCTAAAATAGGGGTAGGATCCTTGAGGTACCCAGCCTCTTTGATTAGACCTTGCTACGGCAGCCCCGACAAGTAGTAGCAGGACTGGCTAAGTGGGTAGAGACGGATGCGGATGGAGCGGCAGAGAGAGCTACAGTGCAGGAGTCCCAAGACAACGCAAACCTAGCAGGCTGCAGCAATGCGAGAGGCACAGGAATGTTGCACCAACGCAGGATGGCACAGAGAGGTGTGCAACGGTGCGAGATGCAGGGAATTGTTGCAGCAGCGCAGAGGTCAAAGAGGGAGCACTTGTCAGCGATAGAGGAAGCTTTAGCATTAGAGGGTGTTTCTAGCCCAACAGGAAGGTTAGTTGGGAGATCAGTTACTTACTTCTCAGTAACTGAGTTGCAATGCAGCTGTGGGCAACATGATGAGAGGAGGTGCAATGTGGATGCAGTGTTGGGAGACAGGACTAGCAGCAACACGGATGCAGCAGGAGGAATCAGTGTGATTGATGCAGTCAGAGATCAAAGTAACAGAGGCTAGAGCAGTCAAATGCTGAAGAGCACAGAGGTGCAAAGTTTTCAGTCGACAGAGACAATAACAGTCAGAGACTTTGATGACAGAGGCATCATTCTGATTCATGTTGGATATTTTTTGTTTCTGGAGTTGCTGGAGCAACAACACTTTAGAGAAGTGTTGCAGGCAAAACATTCCAAAGGTTCAGGATTGCGTACGAGTTGAATGTCTTTCTTGTTGAGAGGGAGTGTTGAAAACAATGTTTTTAAAACCGGAACCGGTGACCGGACCGGTCCACCTAATGAACCGGGTTACCGACCGGAACCGGTCTA
>APFE030117819.1:0-30400 GCA_000404065.3 Pinus taeda
AACTTTGCTTTGGTGATGCAGAAAGAATTTGAAATGTCCCTGCTTGGTGAGCTGACATATTTTCTTGGTTTACAAGTCCAACAAAATAAAGATGGTATCTTTCTATCACAAACCAAGTACCTCCAGCAAATCTTGAAGAAATATGGCATGGAAAAGTCGAAACCAGTATGTACCCTTATGGTAACAGGATGCATCCTGAGCGCAAATGATGATTCAGCAGTAGTACATCAACCAACCTATAGATCCATGATTGGTAGTCTGCTCTATCTGACAGGTACCCAACCAGACATCATGCATGCAGTGGGAATAGTTGGAATATTCTAGGCAAATCCAAAAGAAGCACATCTTCAGGCAGTTAAAAGGATTTTCAAATATCTTCAAGGAACACAAAACTATGGCTTATGGTATGCTAGAGATATAGATATCACACTTCATGCATATACAAATACAGACTAGGCAGGAAGCGTGGATGACAAACAAAACACTAGTGGTCGTGCATTCTTTATGGGTTCCAGATTAGTATCTTGGTTCAGCAAGAAACAAAGTTCAATTGCTTTATCTACAGTTGAAGCGGAATATGTGGCTGTTATATCTTGCTGCACACAACTCCTTTGGATGATGCAAACTTTGCAAGATTTTCAAATCACTTATACTCCACCTATCTCCATTTTATGTGATAATACAAGTGTAATCATTGTTTCAAAAAATATTGTCATGCATTCAAAGACCAAGCACATACCTATCAAATATCATTTTCTCCGAGAACAAGTGCTTGAACAAAAGTTCAAATTGGAGTATGTTCCCTCCAAGGAATAGGTTGTTGATATACTCACCAAACCACTGCCCAGGGAGACATTTGAATACCTCAGTCAGAAGTTGGGAGTAGTTGATGCATCATCTTGCTGTTGAAACTTGTCTGTTTCAGAGAAAAGTGGTTGTATGCGAGTTTCATGTGCAAAATCTGCGTACATACGCTAGTTTCTGTGGATACAATCCCGTATATGTTGGTTTGAAGACAAATAGTGGGCCAGACTCGGGATGAAAAGAGTTTGATATGGGTCTATCAGAGACCATCTAGGACAGGTTCAGGGGGAGCACATATATACGTCTAATAATGCATTGTTGGCATTATTTTAGAAGATGTTGGTTCAAGTTCACAGTTGTTTTAGGTGGAACAGGTGCAAAGGGAGAACATGGTTGCTGGTCTAAATGATGATTGACAGATGCTGCTGATTATAGTTGTTGATGACTATCATAGTATTTTTGTAGATATTTCATCTCTATGTCATGTATTTCTTTTCTTATCAAGGTCATGTAATGACCTACTTTGGTTACCCCACTATGCTTGGGATGAATGATATAATGTTCTTATTTTATCATATGTGAACCTTTGATGTGTCCCCACTTGGTTGGGTGGATAAGTCAATATTGGTATATCCCCACTTGGTTGGGAGATGGATGTATGTATGAGTCTTTGGTGATAGGAAGGTCATTTATGATGTATAAAGTCATGTTTCTTCTTGTAGAACATCTTCTTGCATACCTGGTATCAGAGGGAGCATGGATAGTCAGGGGGAGCATGGACATAACATCAAAATAGAGATTTCAACATGTACTTAGGGGGGGCATAACCCTTTGCCCTTGATGACAAAGGGGGAGAATGACTTTGAGTGACTTGGGGTTGCCATCAAGTCCAAAGGGGGAGATTGTTAGCATTATGACATAGGTTTGGCACTATGGCACAGGTGTTGTCCTTGATGGCAACTCACTCAGATGGAAGATCTTAGTTCAAGCTTTTAGAATGAAAGAAAAAGAGCTATACGTAGGTTCCTCTTAACCAAGTTGTATATATAAGTATGTTCGATGATCAAAAGGCGCGTATACGTATGCACACACTTTCATGCAAAGAAAAGCGCGTACATGTGGGAAAATTTATTTTTGGTCCATGGTATTTAGTCCTTGGTATTTTGACCTATGGTTTTGGACCATGGTATTGAGTAAGGCCTAAGACTATAAAAGGGGAAGGAGATCATTAGGGAAAGGCATTCATTGAAGCACTAACTATGGAATGGGGAGCAAGATCTAGAATTGGGTTATGGTGCATAGCTGGATCTGAACCAAGGAGGAACTTGAGCGCTAGAATAAACATAAGTTCTATTGTTGGGTCAAGATCTTAAGGCTTGAATAATAGTACCTTTGTCTGATTTTGATCTGTTATATTTGGTGCATGACTTGATCTATAAATCTGATAATCTGGGTATAAATGGTGTCTGAATAAGTGAAAAGGGTAAATTATATTTTATAGATCTGTACGTATGTTCGACACAACAAAGGTGTGTATACATGTTGGTTAATTAAGTCAAAATAGCGTATATGCTGGTTTGCCTTAATATAGAAGCATATGCACGCAGGTTCTACATATTGAAGTAGCGTACATCTCATGAAATATGTTTTAGCTACTTCTGTTTAATGCTGTAGTATTCTGGGTTCAGAATTGGTGTCTGGTTACTGTTACTATTTTCTGGTTACAACATTCAGAGAAGTGATTGTTCGAATTAGTTTTGGTTGGTGAAAAGGAGATTGGTTGATATAGATATATTTGATGTTTGATTGATTTTACTTATGGATCTAGTCTGAAAATTTATGAAACATGGTCCCTGAAGTAAAGAGAAGGCGGTAGCCTTCAGTAGGTCAGCACCTACGTACTAGTACCTCAGCTAGTACAAGAGCTAAGGGGTTGTAGCTCCCTTCCAGGAGAATTTGGAGAACGAGAGAAGGTTGTAGCCTTCTGTAGGTAGCAGCCTGCGTACTGGTATAAGACTGCACCAGTATAGAAACATCGTAAAAAGAAGTTTCTAATTAAAAGAAGATAGAGACAAATTGCAGCAGGTGGTTTTCACCCACATTGGGTTTCCACCTTATATCTTGTGTTCTTATGTGTGACTGCTTGTTCTGTTTTATTGTTCCTAGTTACTGTTTCTATGGTCTGATGCACAGATTAATGATCAACATCTGAAGAATAATTTAAATTATGTCTGCTTGTTATACGCTAGTTTCCTTAACTGCAGTTGCGTACATACACGGTTTTTACTAACTGAAGTAGCGTATACAAATTTAATTGTGAAATGAAAAATAATTGGCCTGATAATACTGATTCACCCCCCTCTCAGTATTATTTCCAACAATTGGAATTAGAGCAGGTCCTTTAGAAGAAGCTTGATCGCTTGAAGGAAGATCTATCATCATGAGAAACTTTGAAAAGGAGGCATCTATCAGGCCACCAATCTTTGATGGAAGCAACTTCGTCTATTGGATGGTAAGAATCACAACCTATCTTCAATCTCTTGGTACATAAGTTTGGGATATCGTGGAAACAGGATACACATTTCCATCAACAACTCCTACAGATACAGCTAGTAAGAAGCAGTATGAAACAAATGCAAAGGTTGTCAATACTCTCTTAGGGAGTTTATCTCAATCAAAATTCATCAAGGTTATGCAGCTCAAAACCACAAAAGAAATATGGGACAAGATCGTTCTGAGCTATGAGGAGATGATCAGGTAAAATGTGAAAAACTACAAACTCTCAGAATTCAATATGAAAATCTCAAAATGCACAATGATGAAAGCGTGGCTAATTATTTCTTACGTATAGATGAGATTGTTAATCATATGAAAAACTTGGGTGAAGAGATAAAATAAGTTACTTTGGTTGAAAAGGTTCTAAGATATTTGTCTTCTAAGTTTGAATCAAAAGTTTTTGCCATAGAAGAAAAGTAGAATCTACAGAGCATTACCATGTAACAACTGCACGAAATCCTAACTACTTTCAAAATGAGAAAAGGGGGACCATCAGACATGAGAGAATCTACATTCAAAGCCTCAAGAAAAGGAGAATACAATGAGTTAGGACATATGTCAGAAGGAGAGGAAGAATCAAACTTTGTCAAGAACCTTCAACGGGGTTTTGGAAGATTCAGAGGTAAGCTACCTTTTAAATGCTTTGCTAGTGGAAGAGTCAGTCACTATGCAACCAAGTGTCCTCATAAAGATAAGCTTGAAAAAGGCAAGGAACCAGTTAGATGGAACAAAAAACAGAATGTAAGTAAGAAGAGCTATTATACACATGAAGATAGTGATGGATTTTCAAATAGTGATGAAGATGAACAATGTAATGATTAAGGACTTTTGATGGCTTTTGAAGATGATGATTTCTTGGATGCTATAGATGAGGAAGGTCTTTATGAAGAAATTTCTAAACTTAAAATTTGTTTAGAAGAAAAGAATATGATTACAAATACTCTGACATTCCAACTTGCTGAAAGGGAAAAACACAATGAAAGGTTAGAATGTGAAATTGTGGGACTTAGAAAAGATATTGAGAAAACAAAAGCTCTTAATCTTAGATTTTCTAAAGGATCTGAAACTTTAGATGAGATTATCAAAGTGTAGCGTTCTCCTCTAATCAAGATAGGTCTTGGATATACTGAAGAAGCATCTCAAGCACAGAAGCCATCCACCTCCAAAAGTTATCTTGATGTAGCAAGGAGAAGTGAATAGGTTGACAATCGATAGCAAAGGCACAATGCAGATCACCAGGTAAATCAGGGACAATTTATTTCAAGAATGAACAGAGATCACCAAGTAAATCGGGGGCAATCTACTTCAAGGATGAAAAAAAGCAACAACCAACCGCAGGTAAATCATTCTCAATTTGCCTCAAGAATGGATGTCAATGGAAACTACAGTCATTTGGTCAGTAGGTTTGATAATTGCAGGAATTTCTTCAATGGCCAATGTTTCTCTTGTCAGAACTTTGGACACAAAGTTGCTCAATGTGTTGCCTATAAGACCATTATGACTAGAGAAGCTCAAAAACAAAGGAGTATGACTGGGATCATGAAAAGGACCTACAATAACTTTTCTGCTCTTAAAAATGAAATAGAATGTTCTATTTGTAACAACTTCGGTCATGAAGATTCTGAATGCAGGAGTAGGTTTCGGAAAACAACTCAGAAGGAGCAAGCTTCATTGAGTCCCAAAACATGGAGAAAGAAAGAACCGCAACCAGAAAGATGTGGTATAGCCTTATATGCGGAAGGGCAAGAAAATTAGTGGTACATCGACAGTGGATGCTCGAAACATATGACAGGTCATAAAGAAAAACTTCAGCCATATAGTGCCTTAGAAAAAGAAAGGAAGGTCTCATTTGGAAATGACAACCCTTCACTCATAAAAGGTAAAGGTTCTGTTCTTTTGAAAGAAAAGTTCAAAGCTGGAAATGTCATGTATGTTGATGGCTTAAAGCATAATCTATTGAGTGTCAGTCAAATGTGTGATCAAGGAAATGAGGTAATATTTCGATCAAATGGATGTATTGTTCGTGAGCTTGATACAGGAGAAACAGTGATCAAAGGCATCAGAACTCCAAATAACTTATACATACTCAAGGGAGGACAATAACAATGCTATCTAAGCAAGAATGATGAACACTGGATATGGCATAGAAGGCTGGGGCATCTGAGATTCTCTCAAATAAGGAAAGCATGCAAATATCAGGCAGTTCATGATCTCCTTGACATCGGAATTTTAGACAATACAATATGAAAATCATGTCAGTTTTGCAAGCAAACCAGAACTAATTTCCCTAAGAAGGAAGGATCAGCTAGTAAGCCACTTGAACTTGTCCATACTGATGTATGTGGTCCATCTAGGAAAAGTTCACCTCGAGGAGAAGAATACTTCATATTGTTCATTGACGACTTTTCCAGGATGTGTTGGATAGGACTTCTGAAGCATAAAGACGAAGCTTTTGAAAAGTTCAAAGAATTCAAAGCCTTGGTTGAAAATGAATCAGATCGCAGAATAAAATGCCTTGGGTCTGATTGGGGAGGGGAATTTACCTCGGATGATTTTTTTTTTTGTGAAGAACATGGAATAAGAATGGAATTCTCTACTGCAAGGACTCCTCAGCAAAATGGAGTAGTGGAATGGATGAACAGAACGATTCAACAAATGGCTCGGGCTATGCTTGATGAATATGGAACTCCCGCAACCTTCTGGGGTGAAGCTGCATTTACTGCCATTACTATTCTCAACAAGACAAATGTCCAGGTAAACAGCACTCAGACTCCTCATGAACTTTGGTATGGTAAGACTCCTACGGTAAAATACTTCAAAATTTTTGGCAGCAAATGTTACATCAAAAGGACTGATGAAAACCTTGGCATGTTTGAACCTAGAGTAGATGAAGGCATTCTCCTTGGTTACTCTCCCCACAACAAAGGATGTAAGTGTTACAATAAAAGACTTGGAAATTTTTTTGAAAGTATTGATGTAGTGGTTGATGAAGAAGGAAAGAATCCTAGGCAAGTAAAATCTGAAGATTTCGAAGATGATGAGGACTATCCTTCAACATCAAATCAGACTTATGGTGAAGAAGAAACATATGAGGCACCAGAAGAACAGATAAGGGTAGAAGAAAAGAATCCATCCAGGTATGTCCAGAAGAATCATCCAAATACTCAAATTTTGGGGCAGAAAGAGGCAGGTGTACAAACGAGAAGAACTATTTCAGAAGCTTCAAGCTATCTAGCATTGCTCTCCTCCACTGAACCATGAAATGTAAGTGAAGCATGCAAAGATGAATGCTAGGCCAAGGCCATGAATGAATAACTTGATCAGATTGAAAAGAATAACACTTGGGAGTTGGTTCCAAGACCAAATGATAAGAATGTCATAGGGACCAAATGGATATTCAAAAACAAGCGGAATGAAAATGGAGATGTTATTAGAAACAAGGCCAGAATTGTCTGTAAAGGGTATGCTCAAGAAAAAGGTATAGACTTTGAAGAAACTTTTGCACCAGTTGCTAGAATTGAAGCCATAAGAATGTTCCTTGCTCTTTCTAGATTTCAGAAGTTCAAAGTATTTCGAATGGATGTGAAATCTTCCTTTTTAAATGGAGACTTAGAAGAAGAAGTGTATATTAAGCAACCAAATGGATTCATCCTTGGAAATGATCCAAAACTTGTATGCAAACTTAAGAAGGCACTCTATGGTCTTAAACAGGCTCCAAGGGCTTGGAATTATCGTCTGGACAAATACCTCCATCAACAAGGTTCTTCAAAAGGATCAGCAGATAGCAATCTATATATAAAAATTGATAATGATAAATTACTAATACCTGTTGTGTATGTTGATGATATCATCTTTGGTAGCAATGAAGAAGCCATGAGTCAAAACTTTGCTTTGGTGATGCAGAAAGAATTTGAAATGTCCCTGCTTGGTGAGCTGACATATTTTCTTGGTTTACAAGTCCAACAAAATAAAGATGGTATCTTTCTATCACAAACCAAGTACCTCCAGTAGATCTTGAAGAAATATGGCATGGAAAAGTCGAAACCAATATGTACCCTTATGGTAACAGGATGCATCCTGAGCGCAAATGATGATTCAGCAGTAGTACATCAACCAACCTATAGATCCATGATTGGTAGTCTGCTCTATCTGACAGGTACCCAACCAGACATCATGCATGCAGTGGGAATAGTTGGAATATTCTAGGCAAATCCAAAAGAAGCACATCTTCAGGCAGTTAAAAGGATTTTCAAATATCTTCAAGGAACACAAAACTATGGCTTATGGTATGCTAGAGATATAGATATCACACTTCATGCATATACAAATACAGACTAGGCAGGAAGCGTGGATGACAAACAAAACACTAGTGGTCGTGCATTCTTTATGGGTTCCAGATTAGTATCTTGGTTCAGCAAGAAACAAAGTTCAATTGCTTTATCTACAGTTGAAGCGGAATATGTGGCTGTTATATCTTGCTGCACACAACTCCTTTGGATGATGCAAACTTTGCAAGATTTTCAAATCACTTATACTCCACCTATCTCCATTTTATGTGATAATACAAGTGTAATCATTGTTTCAAAAAATATTGTCATGCATTCAAAGACCAAGCACATACCTATCAAATATCATTTTCTCCGAGAACAAGTGCTTGAACAAAAGGTCAAATTGGAGTATGTTCCCTCCAAGGAACAGGTTGTTGATATACTCACCAAACCACTACCCAGGGAGACATTTGAATACCTCAGTCAGAAGTTGGGAGTAGTTGATGCATCATCTTGCTGTTGAAACTTGTCTGTTTCAGAGAAAAGTGGTTGTATGCGAGTTTCATGTGCAAAATTTGTGTACATACACTAGTTTCTGTGGATACAGTCCCGTATATGTTGGTTTGAAGACAAATAGTGGGCTAGACTCGAGATGAAAAGAGTCTGATATGGGTCTATCAGAGACCATCTAGGACAGGTTCAGGGGGAGCACATATATACGTCTAATAATGCATTGTTGGTATTATTTTAGAAGATGTTGGTTCAAGTTCACAGTTGTTTCAGGTGGAACAGGTGCAAAGGGAGAACATGGTTTCTGGTCTAAATGATGATTAACAGATGCTGCTGATTATAGTTGTTGATGACTATCATAGTATTTTTGTAGATATTTCATCTCTATGTCATGTATTTCTTTTCTTATCAAGGTCATGTAACGACCTACTTTGGTTTCCCCACTATGCTTGGGATGAATGATATAGTGTTCTTATTTTATCATATGTAAACCTTTGATTTGTCCCCAATTGGTTGGGTGGATAAGTCAATATTGGTATATCCCCACTTGGTTGGGAGATGGATGTATGTATGAGTCTTTGGTGATAGGAAGGTCATTTATGATGTATAAAGTCATGTTTCTTCTTGTAGAACATCTTCTTGCAGACCTGGTATCAGAGGGAGCATGGATAGTCAGGGGGAGCATGGACAGAACATCAAAACAGAGATTTCAACATGTACTTAGGGGGGGCATAACCCTTTGCCCTTGATGACAAAGGGGGAGAATGACTTTGAGTGACTTGGGGTTGCCATCAAGTCCAAAGAGGGAGATTGTTAGCATTATGACAACTCACTCAGATGGAAGATCTTAGTTCAAGCTTTTAGAATGAAAGAAAAAGAGCTATACGCAGGTTCCTCTTAACCAAGTTGTATATACAAGTATGTTCGATGATCAAAAGGCGCGTATACGTATGCACACACTTTCATGCAAAGAAAAGCGCGTACATGTGGGAAAATTTATTTTTGGTCCATGGTATTTAGTCCTTGGTATTTTGACCTATGGTTTTGGACCATGATATCTCGTTTGAAGTGTTGAACCTAGGTATTGGGTCCATGGTATTGACTCTCTATGGTTTTGGACCATGGTATTGAGTAAGGCCTAAGACTATAAAAGGGGAAGGAGATCTTTAGGGAAAGACATTCATTCAAGCACTAACTATCGAATGGGGAGCAAGATCTAGAATTGGGTTATGGTGCATAGCTGGATCTGAACCAAGGAGGAACTTGAGCGCTAGAATAAACATAAGTTCTATTGTTGTGTCAAGATCTTAAGGCTTGAATAGTAGTACCTTTGTCTGATTTTGATCTGTTATATTTGGTGCATGACTTGATCTATAAATCTGATAATCTGGGTATAAATGGTGTCTGAATAAGTGAAAAGGGTAAATTATCTTTTATAGAGTTGTATGCAAGTTCAATGCAGCAAAGGCGCGTATACACGCTGGTTAATTAAGTCAAAACAACGTATACGCTGGTTGGCCTTAATATAGAAGTGTATGCACGCAGGTTCTACATATTGAAGTAGCGTACATCTCATGAAATATGTTTTATCTGCTTCTGTTTATTGCTGTAGTGTTCTGGGTTCAGAATCGTTGTCTGGTTACTATTACTTTTTTCTAGTTACAACATTCAGAGAAGTGATTGTTCGAATCAGTTTTGGTTGGTGAAAAGGAGATTGGTTGATGTAGATATATTTGATGTTTAATTGATGTTACTTATGGATCTAGTCTGAAAATTTATGAAACGTGGTCCCTGAAGTAAGGAGAAGGTGGTAGCCTTCAGTAGGTCAGAACCTATGTACTAGTATCTCAGCTAGTACAAGAGCTAAGGGGGTTGTAGCTCCCTTCCAGGAGAAGCTGGAGAACGAGAGAAGGTTGTAGCCCTCTACAGGTAGCAACCTGCATACTGGTATAAGACTGCACCAGTACAAAAACATTGTAAAAAGAAGTTTCTAATTAAAAGAAGATAGAGACGACTTGTAGCAGGTGTTTTTCACCCACATTGGGTTTCCACCTTATATCTTGTGTGCTTATGTGTGACTGCCTGTTTTGTTTTATTTTTCCTAGTTACTGTTTATATGGTTTGATGGATAGATTAATGATCAACATATGAAGAATAATTTAAATTACAAGTCTGCTGGTTATACGCTAGTTTCCTTAATTGCAGTTGCGTACATACACGTTTTTTACTAACTGAAGTAGCGTATACAAATCGGATTGTGAAATGAAAAATAATTGACCTGATAATACTGATTCACCCCCCCTCTCAGTATTATTTCCAACTTGATATGGGGCAGCAACAATGAGTGCACTTTTACAACATATGAGGTAATTTAGTGACAATTAGGGTTTGATGTTTTGAGAGACAACACAACCCAAAAACTTATGCAACAATTCTTGTCTACAAGAAAAGTGATGTTAATTACTTGCAATTGGAGAAATTTGCGAGTTTTGATGCGATTTGATGCAATTTGCAACAATTTTTAGCTCAAATGTCAGGTGTGTAGCACACTTCCCAGGTATGTAGCAGAACTCCTATGCATAGTGCCAGTTCAAAATAAGACAGGAGAAAAAGCCTAAGTGCGTAGCGCCACTCCTATGCGTAGCTCCTTTTGAAGACCACTTTTGAAGGCCTTGATAGTGTCCAAATTGGGCATGGGATAGCTCATTCAAAATATTGGTGAGTCTACTTTCAAAAAAATCTTGAATTTTTCAATTTGGAGTTCCATTGACGTGTCAAAAGTCCAATCTCCCAAGACTGGTCAAAATGTGTAGAATGAGGCTGCCTAAATACAGAGTAATGTTGCAGTCAACTTTGGAAGGTCTTACTTAATTCTAAATTGAGCTCATGATAGCTCATTGGAAAGGTATTTTTGTCTATGTATCATTTGACTAATCAATAAAGTCATTTGGTCATTCCATCTAGGAGAAAAATTGATTTTACCAAGTTCACTCCAGAGGTACAACAACTCTCTTGTAGTGACTGTATTTTTGACATTTCTCTAGAACCATGACACCTGGGTAAAAAGTGAAGGAGATTTTTCTTCTTTGACCAATTGTGGTCAAAAACCTCTCTCACTTTTTCCAAATTCATTTTTTCTTGCTCAGAAACAAAAACCCTAGGAGAGGGAATTGAGCCTTAATTGAGCACAACTAAAGCACAAACAAGGTGTAAAATGACCCATTGGAACATGAAATAATGATGACAACTATTTTAATAATGGTACACTCCTTCAAATGGTGACATGGACCAATACTTGGAAGACTTTGGAAGGAGTGAAGACAAATCCTAGACCTAATATCTAGTGACCAAATTTTACTTGAAGACTCACTGAAATAACAAAATTTGACTTTGACACCTTAAAATCACTTTCTAAGAGCATGTTTGATCACTGGAGGAAGGCTACAAAGACTAACACTAAAAAAACCTAAAATGGAACCTTTGAAATTTGATATAGAGGAGTGTAATATAAGCACTGACGAAAATCCAAAATTGATCAACTTTTTGAAATCATTACCTCCATCTGAAAAAGTGAAATACATTAAATTTTTAAAAGAATTTCAAGATGTTTTATCTTGGAGTTATGAGGACCTCAAATCCTATGACACCAACATCATAAAAAACACCATTCCTATAAAATAAAATCAAAATCCTTTCAAACAAAAACTTAGAAGGATTAATCCTATCTTATTACTTGCAATTGAAAAGGAAATTCAGAGGATGTATGATGCCAAAATAACTACACCAATCAGATTTTTTAATTGGGTCTCAAAGTTGGTGCCAAACAGTAAGAAAAGTGGTGAGATTGAACTCTGTGTGGATCTCAGAAAACTCAAGAAAGTTTCACTAAAGGAAAATTACCCTCTCCCTAAAATGGATCACATTTTACAGAGAGTAGTTGGAGCAACTAGAATCTCGTTAGTTGATGGGTTTTCTGGTTACAACCAGATCTTTGTTCATCCTGATGACCAAGCCTAAACTGCCTTTAATACTCCTTGGGGCACATTCATGTATGTGAAAATTCCTTTTAGACTAATGAATGCAGGAGCCACTTTCCAGAGGGCTATGGATATAGCCTTTGCAAAAGAAATTCATGATTTCCTTGTGATATATCTAGATGACATTACTGTATTTTCAAAATCTAACAATCAACATTTGGATCATCTAAGGCACGTCTCTATTAAATGCAAGAAATATGGAATTTCCATGAACCCCAAGAAGTCTTTGTTTGGGTTAGAAGAAGGAGATTTATTAGGTCATATAGTTTCAAAAGATGGTATCCGAAAAGACCCTGCAAGAATAGAAGCCATTTTACAAATACAACATCTGAGGAACATTAGAGAATTGCAAGCTTTCTTAGGGAAAATTAATTTTCCTCCAAGATTTATTTCTAATTTAGCAGAATTAATTAGATCATTGAACAATATGCTAAAAAATGATTTGACCATAAAATGTACTGTTGAGGCTAAAAAATCCTTTGAAGACATTAAACTAGCCTTAACCAAGACACCACTGTTAATCAGTCCAAAATTTGAAAGAGATTTCATCTTATTTTCCTTTGCTTCTGAGCACACAATTGCTGCAGTCCTACTACAAAAAAAATGACCAGGGCTATGAACAACCGATTTCTTTCTTTAGCAAAGCCCTGAGAGATGCCCCTTTGAAATATAACATAATGGAAAAACAAGCCTTTGCTTTAGTCAAAGCCATCAAGGATTTTAGGGTATACATCTATATTCTCATATAGTGGCCTATTGTTCCTAATTCAGTAGTTAAAGACATCCTAACTTAGGAAGGTCTAGATGGAAAGAGGGGAAAGTGGATTGCTACTATTCTAGAATATGACATAGAAATCAAACCAACTAAGTTAATCAAGGGCCAAGGTCTAGCCAAGCTCATGGCTAAATCAAACTATCAGGCCTTGGATATAAACTTTATTGCAGCAATAGATGATGAGGAGGATATGGCAACTCCACTAATTAGCTAGGCCTTTATTGAATCACCATGGTATGCTGATGTTATTTACGTTTTACTGAATTTACAAGCTCCTCTTGAATTATCTAGGACTAAAAGCAGGGTTTTAAAGATGAAATCCTTAAAATTTTGTATATTAGACAATGCTTTGTTTTGGATAGATCATGAAGGCATTCTTCTCAACTGATTATTAAAATATAAAGCTGACAAGGTGTTGCAAGAGTTTCATGCAGGTGATTGTGGAGGACACCTTTACTGGAAGACCACTGCATATAAAATTCTTAGAGCTAGTTTCTACTGGCCTACTTTGTTTTTTGATGTCAAGAAATATGTGACCTCCTGTCACAAATATCAATTTTTTGAGGGAAAGAAAAAGATTTTACCTTTACCTCTTGTTATCACTCAGGTTTTCCCTGAAGTTGTAAGAATAGGGAATGGGGTCCAAGGTAACCACAAGCCAACTTTTAAGTACAGAATCTAGCCAATCTGTACTCAGAGAGGGCTCTCTCTTTAAGATTTAGTTTTGTTTTATAGATATTAGGCTAGTTATGAAAGCTCGGTGGTTTTGATTGTATTTGGTGGTGAAATTAAATAGCAGATGGGTAGAACTGAGTATTTTAGGCCATTGGGCTAATGGAGTGAAAAGAAGATAGCTCAATTGGATTTGGTTTTTCAACAAAGGATGGATTCACAGGGCAAGATAGCTAAAATAGGGAGCAAATGATAAGTTGATAGGATGGGATGGACTTAAAAGGGTTGAAGGGAAATTAAGAATCCTTCAACATGTTTTAAGAGAAGAGAACTTGAATGATCACCAATGAAGGGCAATTAAGAATTCTTTAATAAATGATCAAAATGAGTAAACTAGTAAACAAGAGCAATTAAGAGTTCACTGCTTATGCTAGTTTAGAAGAAAACATTAAGAATAAAAATGATTGAAAATAGATTGCACTGAAGCACTTTCTAAATTAAGCTTTTTCATTTTAATATTCAGATATGGAACATAATTGAAATATTAAACAAGAGAATAATAACACTTGAGTTATAATATACTTATTTGTCCGGTGTATTGCACATGAATCCTGTGAAAAGTTCTTTGTATTAATTCTTCATCCAGCTAACCATGCAAAATTTGTCCAGCAGCACTTTATTCCAAAGTAATTAGTTTCATAGCAATGTCAAAGAATCCACCCTCAATACTTCGAATGAGGGAGTATTTATACAAAAAACTTTACAATAAAATATCTCATAACAAAGTGAGCTATATTCTGAGATGACTAACTATATGTTACATGAAAATAGAGATAGATGGTCTCGTTGAAAGCAGATAGAGGCAAACTGATGGTTTGTTGTCCCTATTCTTGTGAACATGCTGGAGTCAGGCCCTATGATTGGGCATATCATTGTCTTTGATGTAATTTTGTGCTAGCTGCTTTGATTTTTATCTTCTTACTTATACACTTTAACCTGCTCTGATACTCTTTACCTGTTTGGTCTCTGTTTATCCATTTTACCATTATTGACTATAGTAAATAATCAAATTTTACTTTTTATCAAGGACAAATTACAAAATTTCTAGCATTTTTTCCCACCATTGTGGCTATGGTATTCTAGTCCTTTGAATTTTTCTGACTATTTCGTTAGTCTTTGTGTACCTAAAAAAAGTAGGTTGAACTGGAAATAAATGCTTTAGCTCATGTTCAACATAGAGGAGGTTCTCTAAACTGTCATAGAGAACTCTGCCTGTAGGAAGTGCCTTTGGTGTTGATGCACTTGTTGATGAACTTGCCTGGTTGCCTGCATATTGATTCAATTTTTCCACATAATCTATATGCCTCATTAATTTGTCATTAATAACTAAAAAACTAGGTAGCCCTTTGTTCTGCAAAATACCAAATTTCTCCATAAAAGCATTAATTTCCTCCTACATGTTTTGGCATCTTCTTTCTAAATTTTTCATTAGAGACTTTTTAGTTAATACCTTCTTAACTTCCAGAATTGTCCCTGTTCTGTCTTCAATGCTCAGTTCTTCAAGTTGGTACTTATTATTGGTATTCAAAAAATTTATGAGCTTGGTGGCTTCCTCAAGCATCCTTCCTAATTCTTATTTTGTCCTCTGAATTTCTTCTAGGGCTGTCTTTACCAAATCAATTTGCTAAAAAATTATTTGTATTGATGGCTAAACATCATTTATTGACTGAGTGATGTTGGTCCTAAGAATCTTTCTAATATCTACCAAGGGCTTGTCAAATGTAAGGCCTTTTTCTAATGATTTTACCTTGTTTTCTAATCCTTTAATTTCCCTTGTCTTTTCTGCAACATTTACCTTTGAAAGATCATACCTCTGTTCTAAGGTAACATATTACTCTTTTACCTTTTGTAACTCTGAAACTTGTAGTTTCATCTCCTCCATTGAACTTATCAGTTCCTCTGTGCTCAAATTTGAAGTACTTTCCTACTGTTGCTGCTGTTGTTGTACCTATGACTACCTCAGCTATGACTAAGGGGGAATTTGGAGTCAAAGATGTTCCAAGGGTTGAAGGGAGTGTAGTTGAGACCACTGGTATTACATTGGGAGGCTGAGAGGTCAACTCCCCCTGCTTGTCCTTCAATGCTTTTTCCAGCTCTTGCTCGGTCTCTTTCAATCGTTCATTAAGCTTTAGGAGCAAGTCCATAAGCTCTTCTTCAGACCTTTTTTGTATGACCTCAGCAGTTTGTGGATGCTTGGAAGGAGACAACTTTAGCTACTTTCTTAAGGCAGCTATGTCTTCATCTTTCTTTTTAATTAAAGCTTCTGCAGCCTTCACATCTTTCCCATCATGACCCAATCCAATGATCAATTCTTCTAAAGATTTTATTCTTTTGTCCTTAGCCAGTGAGGAGGCTTTCTCTAGCTGTAATTGGGAAGTAGTATTATTCAAAGAATTTTCAAGTCTTTGGGCCATCATGGCCTTACCAGTCAATGCGGAATAGATAATCTCCCCTATTTGTTTATGCAACTTAATTTGGTCCAAGGGATGAATGTTCTTTTCCATGACCTAAAAATTGGTTTTGAGATAATCTACTGCTAATTGAGGTTGTTGCACTTTTGGTTTGAAAAAACTCATTATCATTTTACCTTCTTTGATGTCACAGGCTGACATCAATCTGTTTTGATTAGTGGGATCCATTTTCAAATACTGTTTGTAAACCTGGATCCTTAATGGATCATTTCTGGCTTTTATTTCTATAAACTTCTTTTTGATATCTGGAGTGTCTTTTCTTGGTGGCCTAAAAGATGATACCTCTACACTCTGTTGTCTCTCCAGATCCTGTCTCTATGATCTAGTAGATGTCCCACCTACTAGGAAAGTTTGATGACTATCTACGCCTTCTTTTCTTTGACTATCAGTAGTTTCTTCAAAAAATTCCTCCCTAAAAGAGGATTTAGCCTATGCCTTTTAGCACCACGCTATTCTGAGGGTCCACTGGCAGGGGTAGCTACTTCCCTGTCTCTCTTTTTATTCTTTTCCTCATTCAGAGGAGTCTGCAAAATTGGGGGCTCTCTGACATTAACTTGAGTTTGTTGAGCCTGTGCTTGAATTTGGTCTTGAGAAGTTTCGGGTTGCTTTGAAATTGTGGATTGCTTTGCGGCTTGAGTGCTGGTTTTTGGTTCCTTTTCCTTGGATATCCCTGTAAATGGTAAGCTCGTGTCTTGTGAGTGCTGTTGAGAGGTTTTAGCTGTAGAAACATGGATCCCTGACCTTTGACAAGACTCAAATCGTACCTTCCCAAAAGAATCCAGATCAAGTGTTTTCACAATATCCATCATAACATTTTCTACACTGACATGTTCACTATTAGTTTCTACTAGGGTCCTTTCCCTCCATTCATCCATATTGGCAAATTGTTCAATCTCTAGTATTATATGGTGTATATATGGTGACAGCCTATTCTTCATTCTTCTATCACATATGAAGTTATGAGGGTCATATGGCATCCAACCAAAACTTTTGTGTAACTTAAGGTGATCTTCTAAAATTCTTTCTGCTTCTATCTGTGCTTCCCTAGTGTTGCAGACAAAAGGGCCTAATTGATTCTTGATTCTGAGTTGTGATTTCTTTTTGGCTTTGCAGAAATGAACCAAGTCTGAATTTATGATTTTTCTGAAATATTCCAATGTGAACAGACTCATTGGAACATATTTTGGTAACCTGAAAGGCCAGAGCTCACACCCATATATCCTATTTTGTGTATGGTTTTTGTATAAATACCAATCACCTATTTTGTACTGCTTGGAGAGCTGAAGGATCCTCTTAATGTCACCACTGATCCTAGGAGGGGAAATTCCTGTCAATAAGGTGGTTGCTAGATGAACAAACTGATCAATGAACTCATTATAGGAGTAAGGGGTATCAAAGGATTCATGGAAGATGGAACTCCAAAAGATAACAGACCTTGGATTGCCTTTGGTATCAAGTTTCATGACAGGGAAAGGGAAGTTTTCAGACTGATAATACAACATGAGATGATATATAAAGGTGGTATACTTGAAAACTCTTTCATTTTCCAATCTCAAGAACTGGTTATGAATCTTGTGTTATGAAACCAGCTCACAAAAAGATAGAAAAAATAGATCAATGCCTTAGAATTCAGCCTCTTTGAGGGGGCAACCTCCTTTACATTACATAAATGAACAATTCTTGGATGATACAAATGACAAGACCTCCTTTCTATATATAGGAGTCTAAGGGATCATAATATAATCAAAGCCGACATAACAATAATAATGTAAGGGCACAATAATAACGATAATGGGCTTCTATGGGGCACAATAATAATAGTAGTGGGCTTCTATGGGGACTACATGAGTACAACAATATAATAAGGGGGTTGTACTAATAACAATAAGGGGTTACACTAGTAGTATGGGGGCCTAACAGTCTCTCTCTTCGTACATCTTCATTTTTGCTCTCTCGTATTTTGATATTCTTGGAGCACCTTGATGTCTAGAGTTCGGGTTCCATCCCTTGGAGAATCGAGATTAGGGTTTTGAGATGAAACCCATGAAGGTGTTTGGTGAAGCAAGAGACGTCTTGTCTTGGAGAACTTGCTTGAGTGATTCATACGGGCTGAAATTCCTTAGTTGAGCTACAATTTCTATTGTTTTCCCTAGAGAGGGTTTTACAAAGCTAGTGGATTATCCTAGCATTGTGATAAAGCTATGATATGTACACCAACTTCATGTTATGCATATTAATGAAGCTTTCAACAGTCCAATACTTGTGTAAATTACAGATTGAATTCATCAATTTATGTTCTTCATGGTTTGAAATTTACAGCTATATATGTCTTGCCGATTTGACATAAGTAAATGACAATTACGTTAAGTGATTTAACATTGGAGTTGAAAAAATAAGGGTTTTTTTACTGATGTATTTAGTACTTACTGTCATAAGTAAGAGTTTTCAGATCTAGTTTACGCATGATAAGTTTGCCCCAGAGGACTGAAATTTATTAAAACACTTTAATATCTTTGTGCCTTGGATTGCCTAAAAGTTTGGGTTGTTAAGGATTGAAATATTGTCCATGTCCACTGTTGTTTTCTATTGTATTTCATAACAGCACTAAGGTTAAAAATTCAAAGAGAAGATCTGGTAAACCTCTAGGATAGGGGGAAGTTTATGAATTCTGAATTTCAAGGAATTTCTACACAGCCACCATAAAAATATAAATTTAATAAACCACTTTAATTTTTGTTTTACTACAGCTTATTTTGGTGTAAAGTGAGAAGGGGTGTTGTTGTGGTGACAATGATACCCCAATAGATTACCTTTAGGGTTGCATCAGCCATTGGGATTTTGTGGATCAAATGCAACTTAGATAGGTGACATGTATAAATTCACATTGAATGGCCACATGCATGGACAGATGTGTCTTTTACCCTTTCAATACTAATATTATTACTATTATATGTTTGTTACATGCTCGCATTGTGAACAATTTTAAAAGTTGTACCTAAGGATGTGGCCTACAAAACTTTGATTACAACATAGCACTAAAGCAGGACAGTGTATGATGCACCTGCCGACGAGATACTTTATTAGCACGGCCTTCCTTGCTCAAATCAATATCAACAATGTTCTCTAGTGTTTCCCTTCCAATTGACACCTGCATAATTACCAAAAAGTCTTCTGAGTGATACAAAAATGAAGAAGCAAACGACATATATAATCATTAACTCCATATTTCATTTTAAGGAATAAAACAAGATCAGAAGGTAACAGTATTATCCATCAATGATAATTTAAAAGAAATTAATATGCAAAATCATCATAGCAAACGAATTAGATGTAGAAAAGACACATGCAGCACATCTCAACATACAGAAAACTAATACAATTCATGCTCCATCCAGCACTTGCTGCAGTACCTGAAAAATGAATTTAGTCCCAAACTCCTTTACAAAACTCGTGAGTCAAAACCAGATACTTGTGAGTTTGACTTGCCTTAGAGCCAAACAAGTCAAAATTACGTGGGGCTGAATCATACTTGCATTAACTATTTTTGACTCCATAAAATCAATTTTGGCTCACAAGTCAAATTTTGAATAGCAAGCAATTGTGAACCAAAGCTAGTTTCACTAGATTCAAATTCAATCAACCCAAATATGGCTCTTCAACCTACCTATAAATACCCAGAAATCATGTCAGATTGCTCATTTCCACCTTCATTTCTTTGCTCTTTTCCTTTCCTTCAAAAACTGTGTACCTGCCAGGTTTTTCCCAAACAAAATCTCAACTCTTATACCTTGCTGAGTCTTTCTCCAAGCCTAGTCTAGTAACATTCGTCCCAGATATATTGCAGAAAAACTGATACTCTGCAGATGCATAACATGGTGGTAAAAGAATTGAGTCTTCATAAACATGTGCATCTCAGCTCCAATCCCTAGCACAACATGCACATCAACAGTTTAAGAAGATTTTGAGAATACTGTTTCAGTAAGATTGGAAGATGTGGTTATTGGACTCTGGCACTGAGTTAATCTAGTATGTAGATTTGTAATGCCCCTACCTGATCCTATTATCTTACATTAAGTTAATAACCTACCAGCAGAATGATTGTTCTCTGTGCTTGACTCTGATAAGTATTATTATTATACATACAAGGTATGCATATGCTAGCTGCATACCCACACCTCACACTACTACACTAATATCCTGTAGCCTATTATGCCAGATAATTAATTAATGGTTAGCTTGATTAGTGAATAAGCTATGATTAAACAAAAGCTTGATTAATGATCAAGGTTATGCTTAGCCTTAAGCTGCTTAATAGTTAAGCTTGAAAGTTGATTGATGCTTACTTAGCCCTTAATCCTGATTTATTATGAATAAATTATAATTAAATTTTAAACATAATTATTTAATATTTAATTGATTGCATTCTTGTGAATCCATAGGGTTGACTGACATGATTCAATATTAATATTTTACTATTTTAATATTTTATTATTTATTCCTTCTCAAGCCTAAAAATGTTTTTCCCTCAAATTAATTTGAGGATAAATGAAAAGTGGGAGGGGCTCGGGGAGAAGCATTGGGGGGAGTTAATGACATAAACAAAGTGGGTGATATTTATTTTGGGTGGCTGGCATTCATTTGGAGGGGAGGCATAAGTGCGGGGGAAGTAGGGAGGTCAAGGGGAGGATGATTTTGGTTTTGGGTCAAGCACGAAGAAGTGGGAGAGGGAGAGCCGAGACAAGGGAAGAAACTGGGACAGGAAGAACTTAGACTTGGACAGTTGAGTTTGTAATTGGATCAATTTCAGACACAGTATGATTGTGGTCGATATTGGGCTTAGAGGGATAGGGAACCTGTGGAGGTTCCCTGGGCTAGGAAATCGGATAGACTACCTAGTTGGCACGGTGGCATATTCAATCGTGTGGTCCTAGCATGAGCACTGCAACCAAGCCACCATAATCAAGTACTCCTCTTGTCATTGTTTAAATTATTTAAATTGTTGTAATATAATCTTGTTACATATTTTTATATGCCATTGAAAAAAAAAATTATATATATATATATTATATATATATATATATATATATATATATATATATATATATATATATATAGTGTTGAAATATGCTATTTTATTATGTGGAACGAATGGTTTGTGGACCCTGACATGCATCTTCACAAGATTTCAAAATGCAAAAGTTTAAATGAAAATGACAATATGTTGGATTCCCTTAAAATCCAACAACTGATTCGCAATTTTCTAAGTGTAAACTCAAAAACACAAACAATTGTTGCATTGGAAACATAAATTGCAAATACACTGAGTTTTCTAACTCAGCATGCACAGCAGAAAATAAATAAACAAAACACATTCAATCACATAGAACACAAGATATACCCAGGAAACCCCATCCCTAGGGAAAATCTGCAAACTGTGTGTATTTCTTATTACCTCAGCAAATAATAAGTTTTCAAGAGATTTATATTGCAAGGAAATGCTTCCCTTCTACAGCAAACTGATCCAAATCAAATGCAAGAGAACCCCCGCGCAAGGCTTGCATAGATCTGCTCTTTTGTGCACAGATGCGAACTGTATGACCACACAGGTCAATTTCTCCTTGCGCATTGCAACTTGCAGTACAACCGCACTAGCTCTAAGTTGGGCTGAGGATATTTGGCCTCTTCCTTCCTACTTCTCAATCCCTGATCTACTCATTGACTTCTGAAAACCCTTCTCTTGCTGAGCCAATCACACTCTTTATGCTCATCTAACTAGCCACTCGCTCTATCTCCTCTTATAATTTTGCTCTATCAAATCATAAGTTAACTTATGAAATTTTAATTTTTCCTAAGTCCATCATTTGGAAATAGTTAAATGAGTTAATATTCTACTAAAGTGGTTGTCTTGTGGGTTCCTCTGCTAGCCTTAGCGCCTAAGCAAGCAGAACTCTTACTTCTCTACTCTAATCAACACTCCCCCTTAGAGAGGAAGTTGTTTTGCATTACACCCAACTTCTCTCTAAGGTAAATAAATTTGCTCCCTAGTAAGGCATTGGTCAAAATGTTTGTTGTCTACTCCTATGTTGGTACATACTAGAGAGAAACTATGCCTCTTTGAACAATATCCCTAATGTGGTGATAATGTATGTCAATGTGCTTTAAACAATCATGAAATGCTGGATTGTCAGTAAGCTTAATGCAGCTCTAATTGTCACAGTGGATCGCGTTGGGACCCAACTCGACACCAAACAAGCATACGAGAAGCTTCCTCAACCAAATAGCTTTGTACCCTCCCAAACTAGCAACCATCTACTTGATCTCAGCTGAACTTAAAGCAATTGACCTTCGCCCAATCTGCATCCGTGAAGCCCTCAAGCCTCATCTCATCAATTTTGTCTATACCACAATCTGTACTCTATTGTTCCCCTGAGATATCTCAACACATGCTTAGCAGCGACCCAATGCGTTCTGGTAGGCTCAACCATAAACTAGGTCAAAGAGTTAACTGCAAAACATATATCAAGTTGTGTTTCTAGCAAATACACAAGCGACCCAATCAACCGTCGATAAAGTGAAGCATCTACTCGCTTTGATCTAGATATATTTACCTTCCTCCACTACCTCCTCGGAATATTAAGGGCACCAAGAAGATCTCATCGTCACCCAGACAAACTTGAAGTTAAAGGAAATAGTACATCAGCCCCATATCCTTCATCTTAAACTCACTTGCAAGATCCATCTATCACTCTTGGATGAGCTTATTTGCACCTGTCAAAATCAGATTGTCCATGTATAACCCCAGAATAAGTGGCTTACCTCTAACAACAATGTAGTAGAGGTGGGGATCCACTTCACTCCTAATGAATCCAAATCCAAGGTAACTATCTATTCGAGCATAACATGCCTGTGGAGCCTGCTTGAGCCCATACTAGGCTCTCTTGAGTCTATAAACGTGAGTCTCCATGCTGCAAGTCTCAAATCCCTCTTGTTGCTTAATATAAATCTCCTCCTCAACAACCCCATTGAGGAACATTGTTTTAACGTCCATCTGATGGACCTTCCACCACATCTGCACTGCAATAGCCCTAACAGACGAATATCTGGCCACTCGAGCAAAGCTCTCGTAATAATAAATCCTTTCTACTTGCGAGAACCACCTTGCTGCGAATCTTTCCTTATATTTCTCAATGCTCCCATCAACCCGATGCTTGAACTTGTAGACCTAGCAAGATCCCACCAAACATTTGCCCTCTGGCCTCGACACCACTTCCTAGACATCATTCTTCATGATGGAGGCATACTCCTCCACCAAGGTATCTCTCCACCCTTGTTGAGTGGCAACCTCCTGATAACTAGAAGGCACAGCATCCAACAACTACGTCATAAGTGCCATATATCAAGTATACCTTTTTGGTTGTCTACTATGTCGAACCGATGTACTAAGAGCACCGAATTGCTCCTACGCCTCCTTGATCAATTGATCTGCCCATCTCACTCTCCTTCTCCCTATGTTGGCAGCCACTGTTGTGAAAATTCCAAAACTGAAATCCTATTGCAGCAACTGGAAATTATTCTCCTAATTGATAATTTAATTTAACAATTTATTTGTTGTTTGCTACGGCAATACTGAATAAATCACATTGTAATCTACACAAATAAAATTGTGGAAGAATAAAACGTTGGAAGCTTAGAAATGCTAGCACACACACATAAATTAACACAATTGTTTTTGGACAAAAATCCCCGGAAAACCCCAACTTGGAAAAATCAGTGCAGCAGCTGAGGATTTTATTATTATTTAGCGATGAGAAATTCTGAGTACAACTGGATGTCGAAATTTGGCAATCCTATAGAGAAAAAATATTGGCAAAAATCTAGTGAGGAATTTTCCTCACCCCACAGGCAAATTTCCGGCACGACTTGCCTTCAGAAATTCGACCCTCTAACCCACTTTGTTATCCTTTGCGCAACCTCATGGACGTCTAGCCTTAGGTTGGTCTCTGATGAAGTCGTTTTGTCTTCTGCTAACTCGAAAGATGCTTCTCCGACACTTTGGGACTCCTTCCCGGCCTCTGGAACTGAAAATGTCTCTCACTATCAGCAAATCGATCTTGCGTAGACTGTTGCGTCGCCCCCACGTCAGCCTCTCTATGGCTCTTTTGCCTCTCTGCAAATGCAATCGCTAGATCTAGAATGCCTCCTCCAGCCTCACTATCCCTGCCCCTCTCTCACTTCTTCGATCTCTAGCTCTCTCTCTGACAACTGACTGTTGCTACCCTGAAAATCGATCTGCTCATAAATCGAACTGTTGAAGTGTTTTCTCCATCACCACATTGACCTCCTCTTATAATCCTCTATTGGAGCACCAACGACCAAGATTAAAACATAATCGATGGCTAGGATCATCTCCAAATCGATCCGTGGGATTTTCTAGATGATTCTCGCCTTCACTTAATTAATATTGATTAATTAACCATACTCCCTAAGTTTAGACTTAGGAAATATATAAAAATTGCTTAATTGTCTAATTAAGTCATTTGTAGGCGGAATTTCTAGAGACTATTTATGGGTTTTTGAGATCTCATGTATTCTAGCCTCTCCACAAAATTTTGTGGCTAGAGCACATCCAATGCTACAAAAACTAACACTCTCTCTTAGTGAGGAATGTGTTCTAATGCTATTGCACACCTTGTAGCAGCGCCATGTCTATGCATCATCTCCTGTCACGTTGTTCATGACTAGCCATACTTCCCACAAACCACCACGCAACTCTGATATTCGTGCATTTGTGTTGTTGCTGACCCTATTGAACTACTGGAAACATTGCTTCTATACTAGAACTCCCTCTCATACGTTGTTGTTGTTGCAACTGCAACATCTGCAACTGAAAAGCATCCAAAATACTGAATCAATTGTGTTCAATAGGATGCATCTATCTCCCGAGTCCTGACTGCTACTAGCCTCTAAGCTGTCTCTGAAGAATCTTCGTTGTTGTTGACTCTACATTGTGCCATCTACATTGTTGCCAACACTGCATTGCGCTCCTCAGAAACTGAATGCTACCACTCAGTCTTTGACTGCATCAACTGACACTAATCCATCCTACAACTAAATATTGTGGGCCCCTGTAGCAAGGTATTGATCCATGAGGTGGACTCCTCAAGGATCCTACCCAACCGTAGCGCTCTGGGGCTACAACACCGAGTCACCCCACCTCACCCCTGGAGGTATATCAGCAAATATTGTGAAGCCTTCCTCCAACCTGGAGGAAACACTGTTGATCTCTGTCTAAGCTGTCGACTAGTCCTACTTCTCCTCCTTGTCCTTCTTCCTGAGAGGACAATGGGTACTATAGTGACCGCGCTCACCACATCTGAAGCACTTGACCTTTGACAGGGCCTTTTTCTTCTTTCGTACGCCCCCTGTCCCTAACTGGGACCCTTAGATGCGAGGGCTACATTCTCCTCCTTCTTCACATGCTTTTGTCCACTGTTGCTGCTACTGCCACTGATGGTGTTTTTTAGAAGAGCTCACCTCAATTCCTCCTGTTGCAAGTCAGCCCACATCCTGTCCCACTCTAGTAACTTGTCTCTACTCAATATGCTTTGGAAAAAGACATGCCAGTCCTCGAAGACACTGTTGAGTGCCAATCTCACTAGCTCTGTGGGTTGAGGCGCTGCCCCAACAACTGACAACTGGTACCAAGCCTCCTGAATCCTGGTGAGGAAGAGGTCTATGCCTTCCCCTTTCTAAATTTGGATGAGCCTCAGCTTCTCCTCCGGGTTAATTTTTTCGTTGCTAGGAAGTACCCTAATACAACGTGGCAAGAGCATCCCACATCTTCTTGCAGTATCTTTGCCAGCTATATGTGAGACTATATGGTCCCGGACTCTGTCTAGGATCAACAGCTTCGCCTGTGCCATCTCCTTTCTGTACTCTTTCAGTTGATCTCCATCCGTCACTCCATCAATATAGGCTTTCAGGCCATATTCATCTAGAAGGAAGGACATCCTTGCCTTCCACATGATGTAGTTGGAAGCTCAATCCAGCCTGTCTTGATCATGAAGCCCTACAGTGACCATCTCAACGAACTATTGAAAACTTCCTCTTTCCTTCTACTCGACTGCTGCTACATTATTTGCACTCCCTTCTAGAGAAGATCCGCTCACAACAATCACCAATTTGCAAGGAAAATCGAGCTTCTTGAGACTAGAAGTTCCCTGAGGAGAATTTTCCTCCTGTGTGTGCTCTTCTCTCTTCCCCCGATGTTGGCTCTACTCTAGCTAGCGAACTGTCGCAAAAACCACTACGTCCAGCTAGAGATCCGCCTAACGAAAACTCTGAGTTTCTTCCTCTGCCTTTGGAATTACTCGATCTGGAAGATCGAATTTATTCTTCCCCACTCAAAAAAAATCGTGCATCCACAAGTAACTTGGCCTCTTGGCAGAATGACTGCACTGCCCTTAGGAATTTCGACCCTTTACCCACACTAAGCAATGAAATTATTTCTTTTCGCCTCTGAGCTCTCTGGTTGAACCACTACGCTCTGATACCATGTGAAAATTCCAAAACAGAAATCCTATTGCAACAACTGGAAATTATTCTCCTAATTGATATTTAATTTAACAATATATTTGTTGTTTGCTACAGCAAATAAATCACACTACAATCTACAAAAATAAAACGGTGGAAGAATAAAACACTAGAAGCTAAGAAATGTTAGCACACACATAAAAATAACACCATTATTTCTGGACAAAAGTCCTCGGAAAAACCCAACCTGGGAAAACCAGTGCAGCAGTTGAGGGTTTTATTATTTTGCAGCAGTGAGAAATTTTGAATACAATTGGGTGTCGAAATCTGGCAATCCTACAGAGAAAATACTAGAAAAAATCTAGTGAGGAATTTTCATCACCCCACAAGCAAATTCTCGACATGACTTGCCTTCAGAAATTCGGCCCTCTGACCCTCTAGGTCAGCCTTTGCACTGCTCTGCACAACTTGCCAGACATCTAGCCTCAGATTGATCTCTGATGAAGTCGTTATGCCTTCTGCTAACTGGAAAGATGCTTCTCTGGAACTCTGGGACTCCTTCCCAACCTCTGGAACTGAAAAAGTCTCTCCCTCTCAGCAAATCGATCTTGCCTCTAGAGATTTTTGCATTGCCCCTACGTCAGCCTCTCTATGGCTCTTCTGCCTCTCTACAAATGCACTCGCTGGATTTGGAATGCCTCCTCCAGCCTCACTGTCTCTGCCCTTCTCTCACTACTTCGATCTCTAGCTCTCCCTCCAGCAACTAACTGTTGCTACTCTAGAAATCGATATGCTCAAAAATCAAAACGCTAAAGTGTCTAAACCATCACCACATCGACCTCCTCTTATAATCCTTTATTAGACCACCAATGGCCAAGATTAAAACATAATCGATGGCTAGAATCATCTTCAGATCGATCTGTGTGAGTTTCTAGATGGTTCTTGTGAAAATTACTAAGTCTAACAATCTTAGGAATCTTATTGCAACCAGCTGAATCTACTTCACCTAGATCGTAAATTACATTACAAACTCATTTCAAATTTCTTCTTGAAATATTGAAATAAATTACAGAAGTAGCCTAAACCAAACTAAATATGGTTCTGAAACACAGAAACTGAGCAAGGAAATACAAACACCTAGGACACCATTATTTTTGGACAAATGTCCCCAGAGAATCCCAATGCAGGAAAACCGGTGCAACAGCTCTAAGGGTTTATTATTATTAAGCAGTAGCAAATTCTAAATATATCTCTGAATACCTCACAAGGTTATTCAGTTACAGAGAGAGAAATATTGGCAGAAGCTTTGTGAGGTTACCTTACACAATCAATCCCTAAGAAAAAGTCCCAACTAGTCAGCCTGTTGGATGAGGTACCCCTGGCAGGCCCTATGATGTCTCTGCGCTACCTCTGAGTTGTCCCAGCATCAACCTTCTCAGGCACAGTGTCACCCAACTGGGGAATTGATCAATAGCCCAGAGTCACTGCTCTCAGTCTCTCGGCTCACACCTCGGCTTCCGGCTGCTAAAACTGAATCTTTGCTTTGATTTTCGACTTTCTCTCTATCCCTTTGTGTTGTCTCTGTGGCCCTTCTAGCCCAGCATCAGCCTTTGCATGAGAGTTGTTGGATCACTCCTTGCCTCGATCTAGTGATAATTCTACGGCTGAGAATCTCTCTCTCCAGAAGATGTTATCCCTACCCCTCAACTGCAAGAAATCTCCTCAATCGATTTTTCCTCCTGAGAACTTCTCACTTCAGAAAAATCGATTTTTCCTCCTGAGAACTTCTCACTTCAAAAAATTGATTTCTTGATCTCTCTTGGTATGTTTTCCAAATGACCCTCATGCCCCTTCTTATATCTTCCTGTTGGACAACCAACAGCCTAGATTAACTCTTAATCAAAGTCTCAGATCGTTTTGACTTGATCTTCGTCTTTATCTAGAAGATTCACCCACAATTCGATTAATACCCATTAATATTTTATTTTTCCTAAGTTTAGACTTAGGAACCCCATTAAAAATATTAATTATTTTGATATAATCGTCTCTAGGTGGAATTTCCCAAAACGGTTTCTGGGTTCATTGGAATGCATGTGCCCAAGCCTCCCTGCAAAATTTGAGGCTTAGAGCACATCTGATGCTACCCCAAATTAAAACTCCCTCTTAGCGAGGAACGTGCTCTTGCAGTACATTGTCGTTGCATACTGCTTTGACTCTGAAGCATCGTCCTCTGCATTGCTAATGTCTGACATGTTGTCCACCAACTACTGCATTGTTGCTGCTACTGTATTGCTTCTTTTGACATTTCCATTGCCAACGCTACATTTGTACTACAACTCCCTCTCAAATGTTCCATCTATTATGCTACTAGTACTGCCACTGCAAACACTGCATCCGTACGGCAACTCAGTTGCTGAGAGAAGCAACTGAAAAACATCCAAAATTACTAAACTAAGTGTGTTCAATATGATACCACGTGAATGTTGGAACTGACTGTTGCTAGTTTCTACGCTGACCCTCTAAATCTACTGTGTTGCTGCTGACCTCTACTCTGTGCCATCTGCACTGGTGTCAACTCCGCTCTGTGCTGCTCAGACTCTAGCACTCCTAACCACTGCAACTCCCTCCCCAACATTCCTTGGCACTATCCGACACTAGTCCATCCTGCTACTACAAAACTGGGCTCCTGTAGCAAGGTATTGATCCAAGAGGTGGACTCCTCAAGGATCCTTCCCATTTGTAGCTCTATCGAACTACAGTTCTAAATCAACCCACCTCCCTCCTGGAGGTATCTTGGTTGTCATGACGAACTCCTCATGTTCAATCTTTGCGGCTACAACCTTAGGATTGTGCTTCTCATCCTTGTCCTTTTTATTCAAAGGACAATGGGATGCATAGTGGCCCATCTCACCACATATAAAACACTTCAGCTTGGAGATGTCCTTTCGTCTTTGTTGCCCCTGTTGCCCCTTCAATGCAAGGGTTGCATTATCCTCCTCCTCCTTGGGCTTCGACCCATTGTTGCTGTTGCTTCCGTCAAGTTTGACCTTGACCAAGTCTCTCCTCAGCTCCTCTTGTTTTAGAGTTGCCCACATCTCATCCCAATTCGGCAATGCTGCTCTGCCCAGGATACTTTGGACAAAGACTTGCCACTCATCCGAGACAGAATTTAGGGCTCGTCTCACTAACTCTGAATCTTGAGGTGTGTGCCCCATAGCCGAAAACTCATCACGAGTCTCCTTCAGCTTTGTGAGGAATGGATCCACATGTTCTCCCTTTTGCATCTCCCAGATCTCAACTTCTATTCCAAGTACATCTTACGCTGCTCAGAAGATCCCTGATATAACGTGGCCAAAGCATCCCACATCTCCTTAGCAGTTGCTCTGCTAGCAATGTGGCACACCACGTGATCCTTGACTCCATCCAGGATCATCCTCTTGGCCTTTTTCATCTCAGCCTTGTACTTCTTTAGCATATTTGCATCCGCAAGTTTAGCTACCACACTATCAACACACGTCTTGATGGCATGCCCATCTAGAAGGAAAGATATTCTAGCCTTCTAGATGATGTAGTTGGATGCTCCATCCAACCTGTCCTAATCCCTCAAGTCACTGGTTTCCATATCCTCTGAAAATTGTCGAAGAGCTCCCTCTTTCTCTACGTAGCTTCTACGTTGGCTTACGTACTCCCTGATGGAGTTGGTAAGTTTGTTGC
>APFE030117846.1:0-17087 GCA_000404065.3 Pinus taeda
AATAGATCCATGTATTCCTTGAGAAGTCATCTATAAATGATACATAGTACACAGACTTACCCAGTGATGGAACCTTCATAGGTCCAAACACATCACTGTGCACAAGTTCTAATATCTGTTTCGCCTTCTTACTACCAGAGGGAAAACTCATCCGATTCTGCTTCCCATATACACAAATTTCACAGAAATCAAAATCCAGAGAGCTATTACTCATACCTTCTACCATACCTTTACCATGAAGTATTTGAAGGTTATTTTCTCCAATATGTCGAAGCCTTTGATGTCACAACATGGTCTTCTCTCCAGAGACCACTAGATTTTCTGCTCCACTTTCAGGAACTACAGAGCTGTTGCACCTATCAACAATAGTGCTACCTTAAAGCTTGTACAAATTTCCAATCCAAACTCCCTATATCAATACCAATGCTCTCTGAACCATCTTGAAGGTATCCTTCTCGAACACTATTTTTACACCTGTATCATCCAACTTGCTTACAGAAATAAGATTTCTAGCCAATGTAAGAATATGCAAAACACTCGGAAGTGATCTAACCCTTCCTCCTTGCAACTTCAACTTTACTTTTCCGCGACCAACAATTCTAGCCTTCCTATCATCCCCTAAGAAGACATCACCACCATCGTATTTTTCATACTCGCAAAACCACTCTATATGGGGAGTGAAGTGAAAAGATGCACTTGAGTCAATCAACCATGCCTCATGATCTACATGTGTACTTGAAGAAGCCAAGTACACATTGCCACCTTCATCTGATGTGGTTTTCACCTCTGCAGAATAAGCATCATCAGATCCCTGTCCTTTATCGAGAGCTTTATATTTACAGTCCCTTGTAGTGCTCTTCTTTTCCACATTTCCAACACACCACCTTTATAGGTTTTCTTGGAGATTTAGATCTCCCTCTAGATTTAGATCTCTCACTTGATGACTTATTTTTGTTTCTATTTTGGGATTGTTCTCGTACAGACAAGACATCACCATTCTGGCTCTTCATATTTTTGCATCTCATCTCCTTCGTCAGCAAGGATGAGACTATTTCATCACACTGTAAGGTAGTTGCATTGCTACCTATTGCAATAACTAGGCTATCCCTTGAATCTGGTAGAGAACAAAACAAACTGATGCATTTATCTTCATCTAAAATTTTAATATCAACAGATAATAACTGACTTACCACAATATTAAATGCATTCAGATTTTCTATCACTGAGTCTCCATATTTCATCTCTGGGTTATATAGTTTTTTTCCATAGGAATAGTTTATTCACCAGAGACTTAGATTGGTACGAAGTCCTTAACTTGTCCCATAAAGCCTTCACTGTAGCTTCCCCTGATATATTCAACAATACTAAATCTAAAACACATAATCGTATTGTGCTGTTTTCCTTCCGATCCAAATTCTTCCATTCTTCATCGGACACTCTTGTTGGTTTAGTACTTGGATCTATCGTGATTCACTAATTTTTATCCACCAACAGACCCTCCATCTTGAGTTTCCATAACTCAAAACTATGACCATTAAATTTCTCGATCTCTATCTTTCCACTGCTCGCCATCTTCTTTCACCACTAGAATTGATCCTGTAGATCTCCCATTGAACAGAGTCTATCACAGGCCCGAGCAAAACCCCTCAGTAACAAAACCATCCCTTTGAAGCCAAAACAACTCTAATACCAAATGTAGGTTTTAACCCTATACAGAAATTACCTACATACGAATTCTAAAAACACAGAAAATAAACAATGCGATACTATAACACATAAAACACATATACACAGATATTTTCCCCTAGATCTCAAAACCGTGACTACTAGCTTGATTTTTGATTATGTTCATTTCAATGTTACAATAGATATTTATACATGGCGAAGCATCCAATACCATGGACCAAAAACCATCGCATCCAAAACCATGTGCGAAAATCATCCACAAAACCATAGGTAGGTCCGGCCAACCTAACATAGGGTCAAAATCCAAAATTTTCGAGGGCGTTGCCCCAGACCCCATAGAGGGCGGTTACCTGCACCCCTCAAACCCCCTGTGATCCCTCCACTATGCAATCATCACAACTAAGAGGGGGCTCCGCTCGCCCTTTAACCCCCCGGTTAACTACGTGCACTAGTCGTAGAAAAAGTATAACACAACCCAACAGGTATAGGTGCCAGATAGTAGTAGCATGTAAACTTACTGACTTAAGGCTCACTCTTAAAATCAATTTTAAAGGTGTTCAATAATATTGTGTTAAATTGATATGGTTTGGTCTGACTTATTAACTGTTTTAAATGAGTTTTTGGTAAAATATTTTTATCTTGAACTTTTTTTTGTCTTAAAAATAATATCATGATACAATAATATTTTTCTCTCAAATTATTTTTTCCCTTAAATTTTATATTTAAAACAATTCAATAATATTCAATTTTAATATAAAATAACTAAAATAAAAATGATTTTTTAAAACAAATGATTTATTTTCTTAAAAACATCTCTTAAAAGTACTAGTTGTGTAATTGCGTCTCCATAAATTTGCATCCAACCATAGGCCTTCACTTTGGTTCCATGAACAGAAATAATTTCAATGCTAACTAACGCCAACTGACGTTGTGCACGGAATACACGATCCAACGAACTCACTATCTATTTTAACTGTCATTGATAACATCATGCACATATTTCATAGACCAATCAACTCAAACATATATTTATTTTATGTAAAATATCAAATTATCAAATGATAGCACATATTTCATAGACCAATCAACTCAAACATATATTTGTTTTATGTAAAATATCAAATTATCAAATGATAAAACAAATCCAAGTAACCTGAGATTTATGGTTTCGGCCATTTCCAAAGGTGGCTAGTGATGGCCTCTGAAAATTACATTTTTACTTTTTATTAAACACTCCAAATTAATTAAACCAAGACAACACCGACATGGTTCCTAAATTGAAACCCCGAAAGAGCATTTACCTTGTTTTTTCCATTGAATTAAATCTGGTTTTGCTATGTCCCAATGCTAAACATCTCAACACCTTTTCCAATGTTGTGGTTATTTTAATATTACAATTATAATTATTGACATATCTAAATTTGGTTCTATAACTTTTATTATGTTGAAGGTCTTTTTGGGAGGGATTTTTGATAAAATTATTGGTAAACCACTCATCAGTTGATTTTGGATTTTAAAACTATTTTTACTTTGCTTTTGCGTGTGTGCAACAATACAGTGAAATTATTTTTGTTTTAACTGTGGTAGTTATTTGATTTTATATAAAAAAAATATTTTTTATTAGTGAGCTAAGAAACACATTTTACAGCGAGTATAAAAAGATTTATAAATCTATTGTATTTCTTTTTTTCATTTTTTTAAAAATATAAAATGTTTTAAAATAATTAGCCAGTAAAAAAATGTGTGACAAAGATATTAAATCTTATGCTATAACTAAAAAATAAGCAATTTGAAGATCTTCATTACTAATTATATGTCTCTTCAATATAGAAATTATTTTGTTAAAAATAAATATTTTCAATATTGTATATAAAAAATATTTCAATGTGGGTAATCATAAAACATAATAGGAATTATATTGACACATACTTAAGATATATTAATAATAAAAAATTATATAATTTAGTGATAAAATATCTAGATGTACAACTTTATGTAAAATATTTTAATGTCATACATAAATATATATCAAATTTAAAAAAATTACGTATATATCATAAAAAAAATAAATTTTATAGTTAAAACATTTATTTAGTCTTCTTTTTCTATTTTACCATTCAAAAATACAAATTATCCTCTTAAATTATATATTAATCTATACTTAAATAAATCTATAATAATTATACCATAAATAATCCAAACACTTTACATAATCTGAAAATTTGATAATTTGATAATAATACTACGCATAAAACTAAAATTGAATAATAATAAACAAACACTCCACTGAGATTTCATTAAATAAAAGCAAAATTCATCCGTTACTAGATTTATTAAAAATAAATACTCTCGATAATTTAAGGGCTTTACATAATACATTATTTAAAATCTGTGAAAAATCAAAATTTGATAATAATATTTTAACTAATGTATTCTTTAAAATTTATTTAGTAAAATTAAATAATTGAGGTGAGAGACATTTTAACTAATGTATTTTTTAAAATTTATTTAGTAAAATTAAATAATTGAGGTGAGTGACATTTTTCAATTAAGTATGATAAAGATGTGTATCATTTGAACTGGTCTAATGGTTAAGAGCATGTGTTTACTCTTAAGATGTCACAGGTTCAAAATGAGGGGGTATATATGCCTTGCTAAACTTAGTAGTCAATCTCTTGTCCCACAAACAAGGGGGTCTCATACATCAATTTGGTGTCAGGTTTGGCCGTGAACTTAAAATTAGATAATAATAATATAATGTAATGTTTAACATTTTGACTAAATTAAATTAATAAAAATAAAAATAAAATTAATTTTAAATATAAAAATTTAGATAAAAAATAGATTAATCTAAAGCAAACATTTTAACTGGGTCAAAATAAAAATAAAAAATAAAAAAAAATTAACCCTATAAAATTAATAGTTCAATGATATTTAGAACTCATGGTATTGATCCATGGTATTCATGTAGAATGTAGCCTAATTAAAAGGGAAAATTAAACAAGTCTAGATACATTTTAAGTTCGAAACTATACCAAAGATAGAAATTCAAATATTCATATATATATATTATATATACTTTTTAGAATGAAAAAAACACTTGATCCCTCTAAACTTTTAATAAAATCCAAAATTAAAATACATCTAAACCAATAATAATTAAAACATTTCATTAATATTCAACCTTCACTAAATTTATTAATAATAAACACCCTCCATAATTTAAAAACTTTACCTAATACATCCTTTAAAATCTACCTAAAAGTAATATCATTTCATTAAATCGAAGATTCGACCTTTACTATTAATAAATAAACACTTGTATTTTTTAAGCTTTTAGATTTCATAACCGGGAGACTCTCATGTTGTCTAAAGCTTTTTTCAATTACCAGGAATAATGATATTTTAAGAGATGCGGTAAACTGTGAGGCCGTTTTACAGCGCTTATAGCCGTTGGTTTCTAACATTTCATGCAAAGCTTGTATTCGGTATTGGACGCCAACTAACATGGTGTTTTGCGAAGCGAGGAAGTAAAACGATCTCTTGCTTGGGGTTCAGGCAAACGTCTTTCACGTGAAAGTATAATCCAAAAGGGAAAGTAAGTAACAGTAGTACTTGTGGGTTTACCCCAAATCAAACATTTCATTGTGAGGTTGCGAGAATTATTGGCATTTTCTAAAGTGATTCTTCAATGCTTCCCAGGAAGGCTTGTATATATGCCAGACCCTCCTTACAACGATCGAGGTATCTAATTCTTTCAATGATTCTCGGCGTTATATATCTTATTCCTTATCGCATTAATCAAGATGCTTTACCTGTCTGTACACACTTTCACCATGTATAGCCGACAGTAAGAACAGGCCTATCCACAAGCAATCCAAATCACGAGACTATATAAATATATATACACAGACCCGAAACGGAGCAATGATCTATCTGGTTTTGTTTTTTTAGATCTGCGCACAATATTTGCAGCATTGAGATTTTTGTTATATCAATCATCCATTTGGTATTGTGTTAGGAGAGGAGATAAAGGTACAGGATGGAGTGTGAGTTCGAGCCTACTGTACGTACGGAGGAGACCTACAAGGCTCACATTGTACTGATCGATCTGCCAGGTGATTCTCTGAACATAAACTAGCAGTTTGACTTACATAGTCTTGCTAGGAATTGTATCGCAGGATTTGTAGGGACTAATTTTTTACACTAATTTAAATTGTATCGCTAGAGTCTTGCTAGGAATTGTATCGTAAGATTTGTAGGGACTAATTTTTTACACTAGTTTGAATTGTATCGCTGGATTTGTAGGTAACAATTTTTTAACACTAATTTGAAACTTGAATTATATGCTAGACTTGTAAAGAACAAACCTCTATACTAACTTAAATTTTACCACTAAACTTATAAAAATCAAACCTCCGCACCAACCATTAAACCATGTCTCCTACTAATTTTCTAAATATATAATTATACTTAACCTTTAAAAATTATTTATTTTGAAATGCCTGTATTTTTTTTTATAATACTTTTGGCATAATTGACTCCATGATTTATCTGTGCAGGTTTTAGAAGGGAAGATGTGAAAGTGCAGCTTAATAAGCGAGGGAGTCTTGTCATCAGCGGAGAACGTGGTGCGAAGGAAATAACGAAAGTGGGAGGGAAATCAGAGAAAGTGCAGAGAGGGGGGAATAGGTTCAGAAAAGTTATCCCCGTCCCGCAGGATTTGAACTTCGATAGCGTCAGTGCCAAGTTTAGTGATGCGAGGTTGCGTGTATCGCTGCCTAAACGAGTTCGCTTTCCTGCTTTGTGTAGCTCAACGAATTCTATGCGTGGGGTGTTGATAGCATCGACCATGCTGGTTGTATCCGTTGGGTTCTACATCACTTATAAATCAAGGTCGCTACATAGCTTTTAAAGCCTTGTACACTAGTCACATAGAAGTGCAGACCAGATTCTCTGTAAACGCTTATAAAATTTCAATCCAGCTGTTCTTTGGTTTGAAAGTTCACAAGATTCGACTTCTTTGATTGAACTTATGTGCTATGTAATTATACTACATGAAGAATTGTTTTGGAAGAATATAATGATCATTGTCCACTCCGTTCATCCCATAATAACGAGGTATTCTTGGAAGGCAAAAAAGCCCATTTTCGTTTGAGCATTAAAAAAATGGTTATAAATATATATATATCAAAAAGTATTATAGTTAGAATATACCATATATCAAAGTTATTTTGTTATTATATATAATTAAAGCAATTATATAAATATTAAATGATTATATGAAAATTGTTATTAGAATAATTATATAAATTAAAATGGTTGAATAAAACACCTTATTCACACAAAAACACTTACCTTAGGAAGCCTAAACAAATATTTCTCACAACATTTAAAAAAAATCATAAAACTACCTAAATTATAATTTTATTTTAAAATTATATTATTCATTATAAAAAATTAAAAATAAAAAAACATAACTAAATTATAATTTTATTTAGATTATTATTATTCATTTTAAAATAAATTAATGCATGAGTTAAAATATATATATTTAAAATGTCTCAAGGGTTAGTTCAATTCGTTGCTAAAACACCTTGCCCACTGGGCCTCCAATGGGGGTGAGTCCTAAGAGCATTCCTAGGACTTGGAGCACAACTCCCACCACATTCAGCAACTTCAATGAGCAAGATGCTTGGGGGAAACAACCAAGAAAATATTTAGAGGCCTTGTATTATTTAATAGCAAGGATTCTGAGCGTGGTGGAAATGTTAGTGGAGATGAATTGTGGAACAACACCGGTCTTGGTACAGTATGTGTGGAGTCTTCTTGGAACCATTGTCTAGTTCTTTGGGAAGAGGAGAATAATCCTATGGGAATTTTTAGTAAAGAGATTCACAAAGCTCATAGAATTTTCTTTGTGCCTGTAACTTAGGACCTTGGATAATGCAATGCATTGGGACGAACACGGTTATAAGAGTATCGGTTGGATTTCCTCTGTCAATGGGTGAGGTGATATTGGTTTCATAAGGTGAGTGGTGGCTCCCAAAATGCTAGGTCTCCTATGCATGCCCTGTTATTGATGCACAACTCCCCTTTGATGCGCAACACCGACCCTATGATGAATAACGCCAGGTAAACTTGGTGCAAATTTCAGGTTTTCTTCCTCATTTGCTCAATCTTCTTTCAAAACACGATTTTGGATATCAACTTGAATTTTTGCACAATGGAATGGCTTGCTATCTTTAATTTTCATTATATACCATACACTTTTAATTTTTCTTCATTTCAAACCCACTTTTCTAAAGTCTTGGTAACTTTTTCAAAACTCTGTTTTTCAGTTTGAATCTTGACCCCTTTTCTTGGCAATTTGATGGACTGATGTCTTGATACTTTTGCTTTTGAAGTGGCAAGAATTGGCATGGTGACCAGGAACAATTGTTGAGTGCTTATTACATATAAAAATAATTGAATTTATATGAAAATCATTAAAATAGGAAATTACTTTATTTCACCTCAAAACGGAGTTTTGAGGTGAAAACGATTTATTGAGCATATCAGAAGTAAAGTTATGACTTTATGAACCTTCATGTGCTTGTTGGCCTCTTTATTTGAGCATGATTGACAAACCCTAATACCTAATGGGACTAAACCCTAGGATTAGTTGTTATACATGAAATGAAACAGGATGACTGTGAATGACTAAAAAAATGTGTAAATAGGTCAACAGGTGGATGTCATGAGAGAAACTGACATGAAACCACTACCATCATTTGATCCATGACCTAATGGAATGCAGCTAGTCAAATGAGACACCTAATATGCATGCAAAAGAGCGATTTGATCACTGATGGAAGTGTGAAGACAGTGACAATAAGAGAGCCAAGTTTATAAACCAGATATGTGGTTTTAACTCCATCTTCATTCCCACTACTTGTAGACGCCAAGGATTACCAACTTTAACATTGTGGATCTGCCAAGATCTATAACATTGCATATTATCATAGTGAATACACATGTGAGGGCATGGGGGCTACCACCCACCATTCCAAAACATTAAAAGATTTGTCAGGTTAATTAAGGCTAAGCGAGCCTCCAACTGTCTCGCACTCTGATCAGAGGTTCTGATTAGGAGCCAAGTCTTGGTTCAGAATCAGAGTCAATTGTTCCATTCCTTCCTTCCCTATCTCCCTTATTTGAGGCTTATCTATATTGACTCCCTTGTGAAGACAACCCAAGTTTTCTAAGAAATCCACAACGTTTTAGACATTGTGGTGGATATGTGACCGGGTGATATAGTCGAAATATTTAATAAGTTCATTGATATCCTGGATCAAGCGAGAATTCCTCCATCTTTTACTAATATTTTCCCACTTGGACCCTTGGTTAAGCTTTTTAACAGTGTCAATGTCTAGAGAAGAGTCACCTTCCACCACCATTTTTCTCATCCCTTCCCTTCTAGCTATTATCAAGCCATGTTTAACAACATTAAATTGAGATCCATTGTTACTTGCATTGCCACAATCCGAAGCATATATTCAGACAATCCAATATTGTGAGTCCCTGATCACCCCTCCAAAGCCCACATCCCTAGGGTTACCTTTGAATGCCCCATCGGATTTTAGCTTGAAAAAACTCTCCAGGGTGCATGAGTAGCATGAAGAAGATTGACTAGGAGGAAAATTTAATTTCCAAAATGAGGGTGTAAGTATTTGTCAGGATAAGTTGAGTCTAGATAGTATCTGCACTTCTTGGGTGTTGAGATTCCAAGCATTAGAATGTCATTTCCCTATAAGAATAGATTCTCTTACATTTTAGAGTATTCCTTTCTAGATTTCGAAGTGTGACTCTTTGTGGTCCTTGAAAATCAATCTATTCCTTTCCTTCCATACTACCCATAAAAGAAAGTCGATAGATAGATAACAATGTCGATTTATGACCAGATTGCAAGAGATTCCTTTCCTCCAACTCACAATGGTGGATCAGATATTGGTATTGTCCTCGTCTAGATTTCCAAAAGGAGTATCTATATTCTGCCATAGGTGGGCTACAAAGGGGCATAGATTTAGGAGATGCTCTATAGTTTCAGTTTGAGAGGCACACATACTGCAGACAGAGATCCCATGGATTCCTCTCTTCTATAATTGGTCCCAGGTGAGAATCCTGCCACTGCACACTAACCAAGGGAAATACATTACTTTCGGCTAAAATTTTCCTCTCCATATTTTCCTCCAAAGTGGATTTTTCTGATAAGATGCTCCTCTATTTCTAGTTGGTAAGATTCGTTGATGGTGAAAATACCGTTATTTTTATAGCACCACCTAAGAATTTCATGTCCTTCTAACAATGAAATTATTCTACTGTGCATCTCAGAATCAAACACATCTCATTGGTTTGAGTCAAGAGGGTTGTGCCAGTCTTGTTTTATTTTCCACTGTCTCCATTGATTGTCAGGAGCGAGTCCCAAAACTAATTAACCGTTAAGTTATGGGGTCTATTAGTGAAAAGGAATATCTTTGCCATATCCACATGACTCAAGAGTTTTTACCATTTTTTCCTTGAATCTCTCCAGAATAAAGCTCTCCTCTCATCTCTAATTTCCTTGAATGTGTGATTGCGAATTAACTCTTTATTCTTATAAGCTAAGTTCAAAATTGACGATCCTCTTGGCATTCCCTGGAGTCACCATCTTTCCTCTGTAGTTAAAGGCATGTTATATTTCCGGACCCAGATGACCTTCCAGATATCAGTACCATCTTGAATCCATCACCACTAGAGTTTCCCCCCATCACTTAGTTTAGTATAAACAAATCCTGAAGACCTAACCCCCTAGATATTTTAGGTTTTGTCAACTGATCCCATGAAAGGAGTGCCCTTTTTTTCTTCCTAAGCTTGTTGCCATAGGAATTTTTTGAAGATGGTTGTCATATGAGAGGAAGCATTTTTACGAGCATCTAGACCCGAGATTTGATATATTGGGATCAATTGTAGCACAACCTTCAGTAAAAGCACCCTCCCCGCAATGCTCAGGGATCAGAAAGAAGTTTTGCAATCAGGATTGGATTCACTCAAGGAGGGCTTTCCAACAGGAGGTCCTAAGAGAGTTAGTCACTAGGGAAATTCCTAGATATTTGGATTGAAGGAAGACAATGTGAAATCCTAGAATCCTATCTAAGAAATATTGGGAAGGAACTAGGGTGTTGAAGAAAAAGATAGTGGATTTCTCATTATTGAAGTGAGTACCAAAAGCTTGCATAAAGTCATGCAGTATGGCTTTTAGAACCCTGGATTACTGAAGGGAGACTTGATAGAATAACATTATATCATCCACAATTTGCTAGTGGGATAAGGGAAGGTCATTCCCCACAGACAAATTCCTTTTAAATGGCCAACTTGATCAATTGATTTTATATATCTTCCCATCCCTTAGGAAACCATAATGAGGAGGAAGGGTGAATTAGTGTGACCTTGGTTGAGGCCTCTAGACACGTTGAAGGCATGGTAGGGAGAGCCATTTATGAGGATTGAGAATACTGGGGAGGAGATGAGAGAAGAAATAGATTGGATCCATCGTTGGTCAAAGCCAAAGGCTTTCAGTATGTTCTTCAAAAAGGACCAACTCACGCAATCATAGGATTTGGGTAAGTCCAATTTTATCATCATACCCTTTGATTTAAGGCCCTTGAGAGAGTGAATTTCCTCTTGGGCAGTGACAATCCCATCAAGAATTTGTTGCCTTGGACAAAACTAGTTTGCTCAGGAGAAATAAGGGAATGAAGAAGGGGTTTATGACAATTGACCATAATGGTGGAGATAATTTTATATACAACTTTAAATAGAGCAATAGGTCTAAATCCTCGAGGGTCTTTAGAATGAGTTGTTTTCGGAATCATCACTATAAAAGTAGAGTTAAGAGCAGGATGTACCTGTCAGATAGCTGAGATTCTTCAACCACTTCCAAGACATCCTTACCAAAAATAGGCCAGGCAACCTGAAGGAATTCTGCAGTGAAACCATGAGTTCCTGGGGCTTTGTTCTTAACCAAGCCTTTTACTACCTCCTCAACTTCCTCCATAGTGATGGCTCTCATCAATGCAATGTTTTGGTCTCTGCTGACCGATTGTGGGATGTGCCTTGTAATGGGCCTCATTTCTTCTGATATATCCTGATCTAGTTATGGCAAGAGATTATGAAAATGGTCAACTAGAAGGTTTGCCATGTCTTCATGTTGTACCAGTCAGTTCTCCTCCACATTAAGAAACAAAAAGATAAAGTTGTGCTTCCTATGCCAAATCATAGGTTTGTGAAAGAAATGAGTGTTTATCTCCCCTTCTCGCAACCATTGAACCCTGGATTTTTGTTTCCAAAGTATCTCCTCTTGCTTTCTTCATTCCTCAATCTAAGTTAAGATTTGTCCTTCCACTATTAGGGGCCCTAAATTCCCTTGGTTGATCATCTGCTATTGACCCTTTCTCATGCGGACTTGCAGGATTTCGTGGTCTTTCCAAATGTGACCAAATTTTGGTTTATCCCATTTTTTATTTGCTACTTCATATCCTCCAGGAAGAGTTGAAAGGTGTGCATACATTTACATCCTTGAACTATACTGGAGGTCCACCAATCCTTTACTTTGTCCAAAAAGGATGTGTCTCATAACCAGAAGGACTCGAACCCCAAGTTCCATTTCCAGTTGGATTGGCCAATGGTTGGATCCCAAATAGGGCAGAATGGAGGCTTCAAAGAAAATTTCCTTACTGATAGGGTCTTTAGAGACCATGAATCTATCTAATCTATAGGCAACTCACTGGTCTCCACCTCTTTGGTTGTTCCATCTGAATATCTCGTTGATGGTTGGAATGTCTACTACTTCTAAATCTGCTATCCAAGTTTGGAAGAGATCAATTTATAACTCCTGCCACCTTATCCCTCCCATTTTCTCTTCTAACGAGATTTTGATGTTAAAATATCCCCCAACAAACCAAATTTTTTCCTCGCTCATTGTGCGATGCTTTCCTAAATGTTGGAGGAAATCTTCTTTCTCCCTTGGAATATGAGGACCATAGATTGCTGATAATAATACCCACTCTTTAGCCCCAACATGTGTGAATCTTCTTGATAAAATATGGGGCATACTGATCTAATGGCTAGAAAGGATCTTGCTATGGTTCTAGAGTATTTCAATGCCCCCTGCACAACCCCTTGCATCTAAAGTTATTACTTCGTACCTGGGATGCATCCTAATCAACATTTCTTCAATTCTTTCTCCTGTGACATTAGTTTCTTGGAGAAACATTATTTGGGGTTTCTCCTTTTTATGCGATCGTGCAAATATCTCTCTTTACCTCAGTTGTTGAGGCCCCTCACATTCCAAGAAATAACAATCATTGAGAAACTTTTTTAATCTGGTGGAAAACCACTGATAGTGGTACCACCCTTCCAGAATTGACTAATGAATCTCCTACTATTTGCATCCATTCTTGAAGATTTTTAATTCCATATTTCTTTCCTCCTTTGTTTTGAGTTCTGGGTTCTTGTGAGCCTCTCAACTGGGAATTGATGATATTCAGGGGATCTGGTGGTTTTTAGCTCTGCTTCACCTGATATTTCTAGAACGTGTCTTGGTAAAGCTTCTTTTGATCCTTAGAAATGAACCTCTCATCTAGATTCCTCCATTCATGCAACAATTTCTTCAAAATTTGTTCTTCGGTGCTCAAATCCTCCTTTGTTGTATCAATATCCATGATATTGAGTTCCATGGGCCGCTCCTATTCTTCCTCATTCGAGAGTTCCATCTGGGCTTTTTGTTTTGACTTAGGATTTCTTTTGGTTGTTCTATCCCTCGTGCCGTTTCGTTTTTTTGATCAGTGGCTTTGGAACTTTCCCCCATATCTTACAGAACCCCAAAACGATCTTGATTCTACAGATTTCATTGCCTTGATGACAATATGTTTGGTTTTGTTTCACATTCCTATTCTTATGTGAGACCTATTGAAAACCTTCATTATCCTCTTGTGGTGAAGTTTTCTCTTTGGCTTGAGACCCAACTTTGGGTTTTGTTTGATTCAATCGGAAGGCTTTATACAAGTGGCCATATTCATGGCAACGACGCTAGTGAAAAGAAATGTGCCCGTAATCTAGAGGCTGCTGCCATATCTCATCTTGGTATTCTAATTCTACTAATTCAGGGTGCAGGGGGTTCAACGATATTCATGTAAGCACATGTGTAGGCATACGAAGTGTATCTCCCTTGACAAGTCAATTCAACTACTTTCACGAATCTTCCAAAGGAGTTTCCTATCCCTTCCGTAATTTCTGGATCATAGAAATCTAGTGGTGGAGAAAAGAGACGAACCCAAATAGGGACAACCATTAACTATTCACAATCCGGATTGTAGCATTCCTTCGAATATCTCATAAAAAGCCCTGCATTGTAGTAAAGGTATGTTCCATTTTCAAACACCCTCTCCTTGTACTTCAGGTTGGCAAATATTACTGTAAACAACTCTCGAGCTCCAAGCTTAAGACATATATGGCCTTTGGGTTGCTCTTTTAGCTGGATCCACTTGATCAAGTCCTTTCTCGAATGGCCAAATCATTGTAAATTTGTGGATTAGGGCATGATCCTTCATGTACTTGCGTAATTCTCCTATTTGTTGGAGGGTATCATGAACCTGGGTTTTTTGGTTGCATGTGGGAGTCATTGCCCATGGGTTCATGCTTGTCATTTTTATCCCATTACAGATCCCTCATTAGAGGCAGCTCCTTGGCCATGAAACAAGCCTATTTTTCCACTGGTTTCACTTACTACTACATTGTGATAGGAGGGGATCTCTCCCCCCCAAGCTGGGTGCCCATATCCCCCTGTCAGAGCCTTGCAGTATGAAACTGATTATAGAAAATGCAATTATGAGTTTGCACAACAGTTTCAAGTTCGTACGGCGTGCTGTGTGCCTCTTCTATGCTGTCAATTGTAGCCGGAGCCATCGTTCTTGTCAGCCCTCGCTATGCTCGGCTCTAGATTGGACTGCGCCAGCAAGGTGAAGATCTGATAAATTATAAAGAAGTTGTTTCCTATGTGGCTCAGACAGATGCAAAACTTGTGTGCGACAGCCAAGCAGATAACACTCCTGTCTCTAATCTATAATCTCATGTTTAGAAAAATGATATTCACAACTGAGTAATTTAATTACAAATTTAAGAAAGATATGGAGTTGTTGTCTGCAGTTATTCAATGCTACATAAAGAGTAGTTGTGCTTTAGCGAACTTCTTTTACAAAGTAAACAAATTGATTTTGTTTGAAAAAACAGGTTTCATGCTTCTAGTGTTTCCTTTTGGTTCGGCTCATTCATGTCCTTGCAGTTCTAAAAAGTTTATAGATTTTATTTTCATTTTTATTGGTTAATTAGTGTGTTTTAAGATCCAGTTGGGGCGCCGGTGTGCTCAAAACAAATAGGATTCGGAAAAATGGAAATGCTACAATATTGTGAACCCAATGGATTGTAACATGAGCATTGATAGCGATGGCGATGAAAATGAAAATAGTAATCAACGCTATATCACTTATAGTGTGTGCGCTTATGCGCATGCCCCTCTCTAGAGTAGGGGATATTTAAATTCTTCTGATTTCCAATAGTGCGCATCCACAACGATATCCAGGCTTGTTGACGGATGCTAGAACACTTCCAGATTCATTCAATTAGATGGTTTCTTCTTAGGTTATGAGAATCATTACTTTTACGGTGATTATAGTGACAGTGGGCCGGTAAAGGTTATTTTCAATGGCCACACCAGCAGTTAGCCACAACAATTCACAAATCCTATTTATCACATGCTCCTAAGTATTACAAATCAAGCACTGCAAAGACTTGATTCTTTTATGCAAATTCAACCACTGCCCCTTATAATTCGGCAGAGCATATCTAGAGCAGCATAGCGCATCGTTGGAGATATTTAGCCATATTAAACTGCGGATCATGCGTGAATTCTGCCCTGTTACAAATATCCGCATGCCCAAATGGACCTATTGGCTCTCAGTTCGTATCCATGAACTGTTATTTGAGTTCTGAGTAGCGTGACGGGTCATGTAATTGTTAAATTAACGGAGAAAACACTTCACAAATAGTTGAATAGGCTTATGTTTCAGAATACGAAGAGGTGTAAGATGCATGTTTGAAAACTGTCACTCGATTGTTCATCTTTGATCCACCCGTTGTTAGGTTAATGTAACGAAATGAAATGATAATACATGTTTCTTTATTTATTTTCTTAAATTTTATTGGTCCTAATTCTTATAAGTGTTCATAAATAATAAACACAGTGAATTTTTAATCATACTTTGTAAAAAATTAATTTAAGTATGCTTTAAACATGTGATTTAGACATGCAAGAAAGTTAGTGTTGTTAATTCTATCCATTGATTTAGTGATGACTACAAAAATATACTTACATCTTTCAATTCAGGCCAGCAGATCAAAAAGGTTAATTAAGAAAATGATTAACTTGCCAATTCCAATAGGGGAACTATGAGTATTTGGGATTATTAATAACTATATAAGTATTATCATAACTATATAAATATTAACAACGAGATTATATAAATTGTTATTAATAAATTATAATAATATAAACCTCCTAAATATATTATATAATATAATAAAATAGCTCAAATAATACACTACCATATGTAAATCCAATATATATTATATTATAATATAATAATATAATATTATATAAAAATTACAAATATAATTATTATAAATAATAATAAATAATTCAAATATTAATTATAAAATTTATTATAATAGTTACAATAAAGACCAATTTATTTATTATTTATAATAATTAATAACTAATATAAATAAATCAACTATAATTCTTATATATTTTATTGATATATATTAATATTATTATAAAATATAAACCATAATAATATTATGTATATTAATATTATTATTTAAAAAATATTATTGTTAGGTGTTCATATTTTAATATTTATCTTAAGGTTTGTATACATTGGGTTAATTTATTATCGTATTTTAGGATTACTAATAACTATATTAAATAACAATGAGTATTTTATATATAATATTGTATAATATTTTCATAATAATATACTCCAATATATATTTAATAATAAAGAAATAACCATAATAATATTATTAGATTAATTATAATTATTAAAATAAAATATAAAAAATAAAATTAATAAAAAAAATCATATGTGATTATATAATTTATATTATATTATTATTATAATAATATACAAATATAATTATTATTATAATAATAATATAATCAATATTATTATAATAAGAACAATAAAGACCAATTATTTATTATTTATGGTAATTAATAACTATACAAATAATAGCAACTATATTCTTATATAATTATATATTTA
>APFE030117849.1:0-31509 GCA_000404065.3 Pinus taeda
GTTCATTAAATTATTTGTTAACCTTAGTTCATTAAATTATTTTTTTAAGAAATAAAAACATAATCCTATAACAAAATATTTCATAAACATTAATTAATATACAATAATTTAAATAATGATGCATATCAATAAAATATAAATATTAACTATTAATATAAAAATCTGAATAACAATTTAGGTATTGAATTATGAAAACATAGGACTTAAATATCAATAATAATAATTAGATTATAATTAGGAAAACAAAGAGTCGTCCATATGTCTTCACTTTCTGCAATTGTCATATTTATACCTGCCAAAATTCCTTCTTTTCTCCTCACAATTTGTCCTGATGATGAGTCTAGTTTCAGACTCGAAACGTCAACAACAAAACATGGAAACTATGGAAAATCCGAACCTCATTCAAAAATCACACCACAGTAATCTGCAATCTAAAAATGACACTTATTCATAGAGATTATCCTGATTATACACTATTTGCGGAATCATGCATAATACATAACCTCCTCTATGTTGTTCATCGATTTAGCAGTATTCAGAAACATACACATGCGCACATTGAAGCATCAATCACACATATCAACACAGTGTGTACCTGAGGAAAGCATAAAGCTGAATACCCCACAACTATCTATATATTATATTGATTGAGATTATGTAACAGTACATAGTACAATACTAGCTCCACCTGTTACACACAATACAGCGCAGATCTGAATCAATCACTGGCTCAAATCACCTATGCTGCTTGCCTGCCTCCACTGTGCAATCCTGCATAGATAATACAACGAGAATGAATCTCCGAACTCGTATTTCCCTTGTGTGACACTACGCAATCCTCATTGGCAACTCAATCCCACTGATTGTGCAAATCACATGCACAACTATAGTCACAGCTGACAGTTGTCTTGCCCGTTAACTCATCTCTAACACTTGTCTTCACTGAACTGTCCATGGACTGAGTTAACTGATGTATTCTTCAGTTGCTTTATGAGTTAATAATTAGTGAATTAATTAATAACTAATTCACATCACTCAACATTATTCTATTTGCCAGTTAGACTAACTACAACTAGTTCAACTAAGTCAAATTGAACACAACTCCATCAACTCCTGGTCCAACTCCACAAAATTCAATCACTGAAGTCCTAACTGAAGTCCTCCATGCAATAGCTCAAGTTAACCCACAAGAAAAGCGTATTTCCTTCTAGCAGTTGCATGTGCCACATCTGTAGCTCGAACTGAAGTGCTCCAAGAGGATAAGATAATGTTTATAGTCCAAACATTATTAAGAGCTAATAATATTCGACTGTTCTATTTTTAGCCTGGCAGTCTAAAAATAGACTCCGCCCATATGTCTAAAATAGAGGTCCATCTATTTTTACCAACATGACCAATCATCCACAATTGGCATCCTGCAACTCATAGACCATGATTCATATGTCTAAAAATAGACTTGCGCAAAAAAAATCCTGTGGGACCACTTAGTGAAGGCGACTTCTTTTCACTAAGATCCATCATCTTATTGCAATTTCAACAAAAACACTATTGTAATAGGAGATTATAGTTGTAGGTGAGAGGAAAACTTCATATCTGAGGTTTGGGGAAAACTCTATGATTTTTCTTGTTGTGCATTTGCACTCTTGTAATGTATTGTAAGTTGAATTATGGAGAGATAGAGTAGTTTTAGTTCTGAAAGAGAAGGATGTTTTGCACTATTGTTACCAATTTCTCCAAGGAGTTGAAGCTGCTCAAGGACTGCAAATTCTTGTAATGAGATTTTGATATGCTTTTAGTTAATTTTCATTTCCTGTGCATTATTGTCTGGGTTGTAAATTAATCATTTTGTTATTAGAATTTCTGCAATTGATTTTAATTTTTGTTCTAAATAGTGTATTGCATTTTAATATTGAGCACTATTGTCGTATCAATTGTTTTATGCTATTGAAGTTTTGTAAGAGTTATCTCTGAGGAGCATAACATAATTAGAATTAATATGAATTCGTTGAAATAGGAATGTATTAGGTAGTAACTATTTATTGTTCAAATATATTCCCATTTTCTTTTTCCCTTTCATTAATTGAATGAACTACTTCTTTAAGTAATGCAAATTATATAATGAATTCAATCATATAAAAAGTCATCTTCCCTTGGTTAATTAGTCCATCTCCTCTTGAATTAAGAGAATACTATCCTTTCCTAATTCGAGATAAGATTAGTTTTACTTGCATCTTAGAATAAATATGCTTTTAGATTTAATTATGCATTTCTAGAAGTCCCCTCATACAGGGGAAAAACTTAGTTGGAACTTGGTTGAGCTATAGAGTCAGCTTAGGGATCACTTTCTTGCAAGAGGGCAGATATGATTTCTCTCTTTCTATTGGAAAGTAATAGACATACTATAAGCCAACATAGGGAGAGAGAGGATAATTAGACCCAATTGAACTAGTCGGAACCACTAAATCAAACAGATAAGAGCTTAATTGGGGATTTGACCTGGTGGTCTCCCTTAGATGTTGATGAGGTCATTTTAGACCATCAATATTTTTGGCACTAGAAGGAGGGCCTGGCGACTCGTTGTCTTTTGGATTTTTTTTGTATTTTAAAGTTTTTATTTAATCACAATGGCTCTTCCCGAATTTCCCATTTGGAGTTGTATCTCTGGATCTGCATCCACCAATATTCCACTCGAAAAAGTAAGATACTTGTCAAAGGTAAAATTTAACGGTAAGAGTAATGTTTCTGCATTCGATCCACCCTTAGATTTTATTCAAAATTTTACAAATTCAACTTTTCATGATATTGATGAAGGTATTTTATGCATAATTTGTACTCTTACATTCTTGGAAAAAGCCAAAACATGGTGTCAGTATCTTCCAGTTTCTTCTATTCACAGTTGGGATCAATTCATCACAAAATTCCTTTATGAATTTGACAGTTATGATTATGAACATGTATGTGATGAACTTAAAGATTTACGAAAGATTTAAAATGAATATTTCATAGATTTTACCTTTATTTTTCGATTAAATTGCTTAAGATTCAAAGTTGAGGATAAATATTCAGATATTGAATTGATGGAATGTTTTGAATATTCTTTGTTCTCTTCATTGCATTCCTAATCCACATGAGATAATTTCAAGCTTTGATGAATCTTCTTCAACATCTATTAACATGATAAAAAATTCTGATATGGAGGTGCATACTAAATATGATGAATTTGCCTTGCCATGTATGATAAATTCCTTCATTTGGTCCACACTTCTTATAGCATTAATGTTGATAATGATACACTCCCACATGTTAATGAATCACCATCACAAAGCTTGGAAAATTTTGGTAATCAACTGCAAGAAGATACCAGTAACAAAATTGAAGAAATAGTTGCCTTTAAAGTCTGAAAATCAACATGAAATGAAATAAATAAATCAACAAGTACAAGTAGAAATTGAAGATTACAATAATGTGCAATCAACTTTAGAAATTTTTGAATTTTATCATGATGATCAAATACAACATGCAAGGTAGCCGAACAAAAGTCTTAAAGAAAGCATAAGTAGACAAATGAATGATCAGGAATTTGAAATTTGCAATCAAAACACACAAGATTCTGCAAATAGAAATATTTTCAGGTTCATTATCTCTAACTTTCATTTCTTCCTTTATCCTGATATTTTTTTTGATAGTAATTCATCCCCTCTTTGCATTAATGTTGTTCCAGAAAACAAAGAGGCTGATATAAATGAATTTATTATTAGTTTTTATCAAGATAAAGAGTCATTCAACGATCATTCTTCTGACATTGATGAACATGTGCTCAATATCGTTTATTGTTTTGATGCATCATATGAGAATGAAGAGAATTCTAGTGAATTTTGTGAAGTCATTTATAATGATTACTTTGAATTTGAGGATGTTAATTTATCTTACTCTCCATTAAATCCTCATGATCAAAGTCAAATCATACTTGAGAATGAAGAAAATTCTAATTAAAAAATTGTTTCAATAAATTCTCATTTTCAAACAATTAATCATTTTCGTGATTTCAACATTCAAGAATCCATCCCAACTTATTATTCTTATGATAATCAAGTTCTCACTCCTATTCATAGTCCTAAATCTTCCCGTCTTTCACAAGTTGATGTCAATGGCCTTTCTAAATGTACTATCTTGGCTAGTTCTTGTGAGAAGGAAATTTTTTCAAATAAGTCCCTATTGTAACATTAATTGTAACAATAGTTTGAATTATGAGTTGATTTCATTATTTTTCCTTCTTCTATTTAGTTTAATTTCATATTTGTTTTATGTTTCCATTTTTCAAATTTTAAATGTCATTTATTGGCATATTGAGCAATTAAGTGTTGAAAATCCACAATGTGCATTACTAGAATATAAAGAAGAATCTCATAACTCAGATTATATCCATCAAGGGATTTTTACCTTATAATTCCATTTAATGCACATATCTTATTAGCACACTGTTCCTTCTAGAGGGCATCTTCAACATGAATTAACACTTGTGAGTGCATTGATCCCAATATAACTAGCTATCTAACCCAATTGATGATCTTCTGATAGGTTCATCAAGCTCCCATCCGAATTTCATTGACACATTTGAAGGTTGTATCGAAGATTCAGTTCTACCGAAGATTATTAATGACTTGTTTTATGTACATAACACTAATGGTTGTTCAATCTCTCTTTCATTTAACCTCTTCCATTCTCTATCAAATATTCATCCTTATTTTTATGATCCCATAGAGATTTGGTTAGAGGAAAATTTTCAAGAGAAGGTGATTGTAAATAAACTTCGTTTTATAAATATGTTAGCAATAAGTGTACATACTGTTAACACTCAGGTTGTTCCCTGGCTCCAGAAGGGAATACGGCCGAGGTAACCACTAACCAATCTTTTAGCTACAGATCCTAGCCAATCTGCAACCAGAGAGGGCTCTCTCTTTGTGATTTAGATTTGTTTGATTATATGTTAGGCTAGTTATGAAGCACAAGTTTTGTTTGGTATTTGGAAGATGACATTCAATAGAACAAGGCAGTAAGTTGAGAGCAGTTCAGACCATTGGGTTGATGGAGTCTAATGAAATAAACTTCTGGGTATGGTTTCTTTGGCAAGAGGAAAATTGCAGTGCGAGACAGTTAAACACAAAACAACATTTGAAACTGAAATAGGATGAAATGAAGTCAAGAAATGAAAGACAATCAAGAATCTTTCATTATGTTAACAGAGGGAAATTGTGTAAACATTATCAGGGAGCAATTAAGAATTCCTTGATGATATTTAGTGTGTAAGAACCAGGGAGACAAGAGCAGTTAAGAATTCTTGCCTATGCTAGTCCTGTGGAAAACATAGAAAACTACAGGAATTGAACACAGAGTACAACAAAGTAAATTCTGGGTTATCCTTTTTTCTTGTAATTCAGAACATTGTATTCATATGATAAATAAAACACAAATACAGTAATTCAAGAGTAAAGGAAACTTATTGACCTGTGCATCAACACAAGAATTCTGCAATACATCCTTCAGCCATAGATTCCACAACCAGGAAATTCAACAACACAGCATCCAACAATATTATTTCAGAATAGTTCTCAAAACTTATAGAGCAGGTCCATAATGATATTCATCAGCCAACACTAATACATATCTCTTGAAAGTATTTATAATAAGTTTACAAAATATCTCGTGGGGAAATATCAAGACATAAATTTATCCATCTACTCTGGCAGGGGCAATAACTGATGTGGAGAAAACCGCGCAAACAATAAATGAGGAAATAACTATGCTGTACTGGCTGCTTTAGGTGTCCTACTTATTGCTGACTTTTTGGCTTTGATAGTCGGCCGATGGCTGTTTCCCTGATGTGAGTTCCTCATGTGCTGTCATGGAAGATGACATTCAGTAGAACAAGGCAGTAAGTTGAACCTGTGCCTAAGTTTGTTTCGCCTTTTGGCGCGAATCTTTTCCTCAGTTGATTTGATTTTCTGATAGGAGACCCTGATATTACCTTTTACCTGTAATGCAAACACTTTACAAAAAGGAGAACCCAATTACATTGGTAAAACCTCCAGCATGCTTTGCCACCACTGTTCTGTTGGTAATTAATGCTTTCTCAATTTAATTAGTGTCTCATCAGCTTCAGTGTACCTGTAATAATTCGGCTAGAAATAAAAAAGATCTGCCACCTCATGCTCAATAAAAAACAAACTTTCCAGTTTATCATACAAACTTTGTCCAGACGAAGGCACTGTCTCTTCTGAGCTGCTTGATGATGCTGTAATTTGATTTTGCACATAGGTATTTAACCTATGAGCATATTGTTCTTGCTTTAATAGCTTCCCACTGCTAGTGACCAGGCTAGGTAAACCTTTGCATTGTAACATTGCAAATTTATGTCTGAAGGCTTTTATATCTATTTGCATTTCCTGGCATTTTATTTCTACTGTCTGAACAAAATTCCTCATAGTTAGCACCTTTTTGACTCTTAAACTAGTCTCTGTCCTGTTATGAATGTCTAGAGATGCTAATTGTTCACTAGTATGAGTGTTCAAAAAATGAATCATTTGATTGGCTTGCTCAGGCTTATTGGCCAATAATACCCTGGCCTTCTGAGTTTCATATTGAGCCACTCCTATCAACTCTATCTGATCAAAAATAGTTTGTATTGTCGTCCATGGATCAACAATAGCTTGGCCAATCTTATCCCACAAAATGGTCTTGATTTCTGTGAGAGTTATATGGAGAGTGAGGTCCTTCTCCAAGGCTTTTATCTTATTCTCTAGGGCCTTTACTTCCCTAGTTTTCTCAGCTACAGTCATTTTTGACTTGTCATAACTAACCTCAATTTTGGCTAATTTTTCCTTGGTTTCCTTTAGTTCTGCCATTTGGATCTCCAAGGCCTTTATTTCTTTCATCATCTCCTCCATGCTCAGGCTGGCCTCTTGTAATGCGGTTGCTGTAGTTGCTGCTGAAGTTGAGGTACCTTCTGTTGATGTCGAATCAGAGGGAGGGGGTGTTATAGTGACTGTTGGAGGAGGAGCTGTGAGAATTGGAGCTATTTGAGCTGGCTGAGAGGCCAACTCCTGATGTTTTCCTTGTAGAGCTTCTTCCAAGGCTTTCTCTGTATCTAGCAATCTTTGGTTCATCCTCATTAGTAAGCTGACCACATCCTCTTCTTCCTTTTGTTGTGCCATCTCTATGGTTTGAGGGTGTATTGTAGCTGGCAGCTTCAATTGTCTTCTCAAGGATGCTATGTCTTTCTCCTTCTTTCTTATTAAGTCTTATGCGCCTTTGGGATCCTTGGGATCATGTCCCAACTCTATGATAATTTCTTCCAAGGATTTTATTCTATTATCCTTGGCCAATGAGGAGGCTTTTTCCAGCTCTAATTGGGCAGAAGTGTTATATAATGAATTTTGTAGTCTATGAGCCATTAGAGATTTGTCTGCCAAGGTGGAGTATACCATTTCTCCAACCTGTTTGTGCAACTCAATCTGGTCTATTGGGTGGATGTCTTTAGCAAGAACTTCCAGATTGGTCCTAATATAATCTACAACTGACTGTGGCTACTGAATAGTGGGCCTGAAGTGACTAAGGGTCATCTTCCCCGCTTGCATATCATAGGCTGCCATTAGCCTTTGCTGATTGGTGGGAGCCATTCTTAACAATTGGTTATAAAAATGAAACCTCACTGACTCATTTCTAGCTTTAATTTCTGTGAATGCTCTCTTGATATTAGAGCCCTGCTTGCTCTGTTGCTTGGTGGATGTAACCTCCACACCAGGTTGTCTCTCTTGCTCCTACTGAAAGGAGCTGGTAGATGTTTCCAAAAATGGAGGGATCTGCTGTTTAGAAGTTCCCTCACCCCTAATGTTACCTGTTGTTTCTTCTGTGAATTCTTCTTCAGAATAGGGGTTTAGCCTTTGTCTCTTCTCACCTTGCTGATCTGTAGATGCCCCTGTAGGTGTCTCTTCTGGTCTGTCCCTCTTCCTGGCTCTTTCCTCATTATGAGGGGTTTGTAATACAAGGATCTCAGCTGCCTTTACTTGCGTTGAAGGGCCTTGTTCTTGACCCTTTTCCTGGTTTGTAGATGGCTATTATGCCATATTTTTCTGCTGCTCTGAATGCTGTATTTCTTTACCTTTCCCTGCAGGTGGAGTGGCTTCTTGAGCTGGTTGTTGTGAAGTTGTAGCAGCTGATGTGCTTGCTCCAATATGCTGAGGCTGTGTAAAAGGGACCTATGCAAAATAATCCAGGTCAATTCTCTTCTCATCTTTCATTTCTTTTTCTAATCTTTCTTCTTCAGTAAGATCTTCAATTAGTGTACCCTCTACCCATTGCTGTCGGTTAGCATATTGTTCAATGTGAGGGATTGGCTGGTGCACATATCCTGAAAGGCTGTTTTTGACTCTCCTATAGCTTATGAAATGTTCAGGGTCATATGGTGCCCAATAAAAGCTTTGTTTCAGCATGAGTTCTTCCCTTAGCATCTTGTCTGCATCACTCCAGGCTTCTTCCCTCTTATTGAAAACAAAAGGATCCAATTGATGTCTAATCTTGAGCTGTGCCTTTTTGTTTTTGCCATGGAAATGAGTCAAATCTGCACTACTAAATTGCCTGAAATATTCCAAGGAAAAAAGTCTCATGGGGACATAGTTTGGCAGCTTGTAGGGGGGTAATTCACAACCATAAATCCTGATCACTGTATGGTTTTGGTAGAAATACCAATCACCAATGTTGTAGCCCCTTGAAAGATGTAGAATTCTTTGCATTTCAGCAGTGAGCCTGCCAGGAGGAGTCATCATCAATAGGCAAGTGGCTGGGTAAATGAACATGTCAATGAACTCACAATATGTGTAAGGTGAGTAGTGAACTTCATGGAAAACTGAAGTCCAGAAAATGATAGATCTCCTCTCTCCTTTGGAGTCCAGTTTCTTAAGAGGAACTTGGAAACTATCAGGATGATAGTACAACAACAGATGGTATATGTAGGAGGTATATTTGAACACTCTTTCTTTTTCAAACATCATGAATTTCTCATGGATTTTGTTTGCTATGAAGGTGGCATAGTCATACATGACAACAGGGGGCTGTCCTGGAGTGAACATGGACATTAGCACAAACACAGTTTCATCAGCAAACTCACTAGTTTTGCATCCTAGAATGTAGGATATCATGTCTATTAAGAGTTTCCCTGTCTCATCGAATGAGACTTGATGATAAGGTGGAGGATGATCAGGCTGGCACTGTGGTTGCATAAACAATTGACCTAGTCTTGTTATTTCTGAGTTGGGCAGCTTTTCACCTTGATCAGGCAGGAGTTTCATGGTGAGAGGAACCAGATGTTGAGGTGGCTCAAAGTTCAACATCTTATTTATGGACTGAGGAGTAATATAGAACAATAGAGATCCATCTGGAGTGAGGATTGCTCTTTGTGTGGGATCATAGTTTGCACAACATAGATGAATGAAGTCAGGCATCACATTGACTGAAGGGAGGTAGTAGATGGGCATGTTGGATTCCCAGATTCTCAGGACATCAATGTTATTTCTATGGCTATTTCTGAATTGACAAAAAGTTTGCACGTGAGACTTGAGACCCATCATGTCCTTAATATGGAAGTCCCTATCTGCCAGAGGTAACCACTCCAAATCCTTATGTGGTGCATTCAAGGGTGCAATGTTGAGAGCTACTGGAGCCTCCATGTTTCAATTGATTGTGTTTTGACTGGAATATAGGCTTATGAAACAACAGAAAAGAGAACTCTGGTTCTAAGACTTTTGTCAGGATCTTGCAGACTGAATTTTATATTGTAGTCACCTCACTAGGTAGCGTTCGGGGTGGAAAAGGTGAATTATGTAGACTGTACTGGGGAGCTTGGATAAGACAATGAAAATAGCCTCCCTTTCAATTTGTTAAGTGACCCCAATCTTGGGTTTAGAGCTCTTTGGAGTAACAGGCAGCAGAGCAGTGGATTTGGTTTCCCACAGGAAATTACGGAATTAGTTTGGAATTTTGGAAGAAACAGGGGAAGAACTCTCCCTTGCAGGTGCTTTTAAACAATTTCACAGGCGGAGACGGATTGAATTGCAGTTTTATGGGTGACTTGCGGAGGCAGACATAATTCGTAGGATTTTCTTCGATAACAACGGTCAGACAGTGATTTTACAGTGTGGAGGGTATAGGCAACAACTCATTTGACTTGAATTTAGCTTTTTAGGTAATTTTAACCGAGAAATTTGATAAAAACAGGGTTTGTGGGCTACTTATGGAGTAAATACCTGTTTTATGGGTGCCTGGTGCGAGTTTCGGTTGCAGACTGAGTAGAGGAGGCCGGGTTTGCCGAGTGGATTCGCCTGGGTGGCGGACTGTAGCTCTGGTGATGAAATGGACGTAATTTGCATGCAGAGGGTGCGCAAGTCAACCAAAAACAAATGAACAAAAATCATAGATTTCCCGAATTTTTATCAAAATTTGGACTTTTTGGGCTTTTGGCGCTTTTCGAGGATGATGTCAGCATGACGTAGCTTTTGTCCGGTAGTGAAGTATGGAAGGTGACGTGTTTGCTGACAAGGGGGATGACATGGTGGACACGACGGCTGAAGGGGCAGCGCGGGTGATGACGTGTTTGCTGACGGGATAGTGACGCGGGCGGTAGGACGAAGGTGGTATGTGGTTTCCATCGAACCGCCTTTGGTATGGGGGCAGTTTCTGTCAAAGCGGGCCCGATGCAATGGGAATGCGCCAAGTGTCTCGGGGTACGACAGGAAAATCGCCGACCATCGGGTGCTAACGACCTGATGTCGGGGCGCTTCCGATATCAATGAGGACCGTTGGATCTGGAGAAGACGATCCGACGGTGGACGGGAAGGTGAGTTGTCGGGGGTTTAATAAAACAGCGCGCGCGATAATTGAAATATTTTATAAAATTTGGTGGGTTTCAAACTTTAGGTTATTGATAAATGCGGAGTGGACATGGCAATTTAATTAACCAAAGGTTAATTAACCAGGTTTATTGCGCGACGAGCATGGTTATTTGTTTGACCAGAGGTCTAACAAATCCCAGAGAGACACGTGGTGGGCTATCACTGGCCCCAGGTTGACCAATGACTCCCAAGGAATCTTTAAACCATAGCCATATTAGGCGGGGGCGAGGTATATATAATGTTTTGGGTTTTTTGCTTTTTATACATAGTAGGCGTAGGGAAACATTAATATAGGAGTTATATACTAAAGTTAGGATGTTAATATGACAAATGATAGGGAAATGCTAAGTTTAGATGGTAAAACTTAGAATTTTTAGGAAGTGAAAGGGAAATAAGATGATTTTATTTACATAAGAAATATGGCTTGTATTCACCAAGTAAAAACAACGTCTTGCTTAGTAATTCTGAAAAATGAAATGGATTAGGACTATTGAGCATATCTCAATCTCCTGAGGGGAGGTTAGTGAAGTTTGTGGGGGGAAATGAGAGGGGAAGTTAGTCATGCTCCACTGAACTTGTAGCCACTTTGCCATGATGCTTGTGATATTGTTTAAACTGAACATCACTCTACTTTCTGCAACCTCATAATTATCTGCCTACCCAACCTAAAATACCTAACATTTTTTCTTCCTTTGATTGGGTGCATTTGAACTAGCAAACCCTGCTTTTTCCTCTTTTCTTTTGGCTGCCCTCCTATCTAAATCTATCCTTATTTCTTCCAAGGGCTCAGATTGAGAAGTTGGGCCCTTTAATTCTCTATCTAATCTAGTGATCTACCAAGCTTGAACTATTTGAGAAAATCTTATTCTCTATTCTAAAACAGGAAATTTAAACATGATCTAGCCAGGGTTAAACTATCTGGCTATTCATCAACTGTGAGATAGTCAGTGATTTCACTTTCCTGATTGCATTTTTTAACCACCCACTTTCCTAGTCTTTCTTTGGGATTCCTTTCCTTTTTCTTTATCTGAATTTTGATCTATTGATAATATGGAACCTTTGCAGCATGAAAAGGATGATCATATTTGGTATTTACACAGTCAATCATGAGAAATGACACTTATTGGCATAGGAACCTAACAATGGCTCCACTTGGGGATGGATTTTTCGAGAGAAAATCCAAGAACAGCAGGTCAGATGGCCTCATTCTCATTTCTTGTTGTATTTTAAAGCTTCCTTTTGCTGCAAGCTAACCAACTGAACCTTTGTTGCATAAGTGCATTTCACATAAGCTGATATGAATCTAACTGCATCTCTATATTTGATGGCTACTTTCCCAAGTTCTCTCTTGATTGTTTATGGTAAACACAAAGTATATACCAAGCGTGGCATAGCTATTTGCTTATTTCTCAAAATTTGCTGCATGTTATTTCCTATCCTATTGCTGAAATGAACTGCCAAAATAAACACTTTTTATGTACAAACTACACTCTTGTTTTGTTTAACAAGGAGGGTCAAAATAATGCTTAAGCATTCGCCCATTGACTGGGCCTTCCTGAGCTTCTGTGCCATCCAAAATCTTCAAAAAATAAGTGTTGTTTCCTTGTACAGCTTGGATGACAAAAGGGCCTTTCCACAGGAAATCAAATTTGCCATGTTTTCCTTTGTCTTCCCTTCTAGATTCCCACTTTAGCACTTTGTCTCCTGTGAAGAAATCCTCAGTTTTTGTTCTTTTGTCAAAAATTTTCTTGAGTTTGTCTTGCAGAACCTGAGTTCTCTGATATACTTCCTCTCTAGTTTGTTGCAAGCGAATAGTTTGATTGATTCTCCTTTGGATGTCATTGGGTTCTGCTTGTAACTCTTGCAACAATTTGATCACAGGGATTCCCAAGGATGAGGGGAACATAGCCTCCATGCCATAAACCAATTCATATGGGCTGGTTCCAATAGATCTTTTGGTGGTCAATCTGTCTGCCCACAGTGCATTTACTAGCTTTTTATGCCAGTTCTTTTTGTTCTCTTCCAAGACTTTTTTGATGATGTTGATCAGGCTTTTATTGGATGATTCTGCTAGGCCATTACCTTGGGGGTAATAAGCTGTGGAATGAACTAAGGTAATGTGGTATTTGTGGAAAAAATTGATCATTCTTTTGGACTTAAAGGCAGCAACATTGTCTGTAATAATCTTCTCTAGACAGCCAAATCTAGACAGGATATCGGTTTCTAAGAATTGCATGATGGTTGAGTCATTGGCTTGCCTATAAGGGATAGCTTCTATCCATTTGGTAAAGTAATATGTGGCAGTTAAGATCCACTTGTGTTGTCTAGAAGAGGAAGGATGAATTTCTCCAATGAAATATAAACCCCATTGTTGAAAAGGTCTTTCAGTTGAAATAGGTTTGAGGGGCAAGGGTAACAACTTCATTTTGCCTTCAAAGATCTGGCATTTATGGCAAGAAACTACAAATTTTCTCACATCAGCAAATAGGGAGGGCCAATAAAAACCAGCTCTTAGAATTTTATCAGCTGTAGATTTCCAATATAAGTGTCCTCCACAGTCTCCTACATGAAATTCCTTGAGTATTTTTTTAGTTTCATCCTAAATTAGGCAATTAAGAAAAATACCTTCATGATTTTTCCAAAATAAAACATTGTCTATAATACAAAACTTTGAAGCTTTCATTTTCAAGAATCTCTTTTTAGTTCTGGATAACCCTGGAGGAGCTTGCGGGTTAACAATACAAAACATATATCAGTGTACCAAGGTGATTGTAAAAAGGCTTGATTGATCTGTGGAGTCGACATCTCCTGTTCGTTATCCAATTCATTGATGTTAAGGGCTTGAAAGTTGGTTTCAGTCATTAATTTGGCTAACCCTTGTCCCTTTATGAGTTTTGTTGGTTTGATTTCAATGTCATACTCTAAAATGTTGGCTATCCATTTTCCCCTTTTACCTTCAATTCCCTCTTGAGTCAAAATCTCTTTGACTACTGCGTTTGGGACATAGGCAATTACATGAGAGTATAAGATATAAGTTCTGAAATCCTTTATGGCCTTCACAAGAGCATAGACTTGCTTCTCCATGATTTGGTATTTGAGTGGAGCATCTCTAAGTGCTTTTCTGAAGGAAGCAATGGGCTTTTGAGATCCTAGGTCATCTTTTTGTAATAGGACAACAATAATAGTATGCTCAGATGCAAAGGAAAAGATTATGAAATCTCTATCAAACTTGGGGCTTGTGAGAACATGTGTTCTTGTCAAAGCTATTTTTATTTCTTCAAAGGCTTGTTTAGGTTCCATTGTCCATTTGACTTTATAATCTTTCTTCAGCATATTATTCAACAGTCTAATTGGCTCGGCCAAATTGGGAATGAATCTTCTTAGGAAATTGATTCTCCCTAGAAAGGCTTGTACTTCCTTAATGTTTCTTGGGTGAGGGACTTGAAGAATAGCTTGTATTCTGTCTGGATCAATTCTTATTCCAACTTTAGAAATTATGTGACCTAGGAGTTTGCCTTCTTCCAGGCCAAATAATGATTTCTTTGGGTTCAATGATATGCCATATTTTCTGCAAATAAGGAACACTTGCCTCAAATGATCTAAGTGTTCTTGGTCTGATTTTGAAAAAGCAGTGAGGTCATCAAGGTATATGACTAAAAAGTCATGGATTTCTTTAGCAAAGGCTATGTCCATTGCTCTCTGAAATGTGGCCCTTGCATTTTTGAGTCCAAAAGGCATCTTCACATATTTAAAGGTTCCCCAGGGTGTTGTAAAGGCAGTTTTATCTTAGTCATTTGGGTGAACTAAGATCTGATTAAATCCTGAGAATCCATCTAACAATGAAATCCTTGAAGCACCCACTACCCTTTGTAAAATGTGATCCATCTTGGTTAAGGGGTAGTGGTCTTTGAGAGAGACTTTGTTCAAATTTCTCAGGTCAACACAAAGTCTTATCTCTCCAGTTTTCTTTCTAGTGGGTACTAGATTTGAAATCCATTCTGAAAACCTAATAGGTGCAATTATTCCAGCTTGATACATTCTTTTGACTGCTTCTTCAATAAGGGGAAGGAGGACTGGATTAATCCTTCTCAGCTTTTGTTTAAAAGGTTTTTGATTTTCTTTCAAGGGTATTGTATTTTGGATAACAAATGTATCATAGGATTTTAGATCCTCATAGCTCCATGCAAAGACATCTTGGAACTCTGTAAACAACTTAATGTATTTGAATTTTTGGTCAACAGGCAATGTTTTGGAGAGTTTTACCATTTTGGGATTTTCTGTGGTTCCAATGTTGCAGTCTTCAATTTCTGCATTTAATGGTTGCATTTTTGGCTTTCTTGGAATGTCATTTGAATCAAATATATCCTCCAAAGGAGTCAGGCCTGTGGGCAGGACATTATCTTTCAGTTCAATTACTTCGGATTCTTCCTCAGTTGTTTCATCAAAATTCATTTGTTTTAGCTCTTGGAGCTTTTTGTGATTAAAGGTTGTTGGATGCAAAATCAAATTTGCTGCTTCAGCTGATATATTTTGTTCCATTTTGTCAATTTGCTGTTGATCATCAATAATGCTTGTGTCTATGTTTGTGCTTGAGAATTCTTCTTTTAAAGTGAGGAAATTATTGATTTGGGTATCATTCTCAAACACTTGCCAATTTTTCACATTATTTGGGATAGTAGGTCTATGTTTGATCTCAACAGTGAAGTGATGATTGGGCTCAAATGGCAGCTTGCAAGTGCTGGCAAAGGTTGTCAAACTATGTGCATGTAGGTTGTGTTTTCTTGGAATTTTGGTGAGCTGTGATTCCAAGAAGGTGTTCAGTATTTCCATGGCTGCACCCATATAAGCTCTTAGCCTAGGATCATTTGTAACAAATTTTCCCTTCATCTGTTGTATTATCAAATATGAGTCCCCTAGAATTGAAATCTTGGTCACACCTAGACTTCTTATCAGTTTAAGTCCCAACAAAAGGGCTTCATATTCGGCCATATTGTTTGTGCATTTGAAATTTAGCCTATATGCATGACCCTGAGCATGGTCATTTCATATGTTGTGTATCCAAATCCCTGCCCCTGCTCCCAATTTGTTCACTAATCCATCAAACTCTAAGTACCACAAGATTTCTTGATCACTTCTAGTCTCAGGAGTTTTGGGAACTTGCTTAGTGGGCAGTAAGTTTGAACTTTGTAGCTGATTTGATATGTCTTGTTCACTTGTTACATCAATCACATCAACAATTTTTTGGTCCTAGGCCCTGGATTGTTCATTTATGCGCATTGTCTGTGCTGTTTCTAGGAATTTGGCTTCAGTTTTCGGGCACATGTCAGCATTGTATAAGATAAATGAATCCATATCAGAATGTATAGATTAGATGGGGAAGTTTTGGGGTTTCTCTTGACTGCTAACCACATATTTCATCAATGTTTCTCCGTACAATCTCTTTGGGTGGCCAAAGACTGAAATGGTGGCATATGACATATCTAGTTGCAAGAATCCTTGGAGCTTTGCACCCCAAGATCTAGATAAGAGCATGCCATATTTAGGTGGAATATCAGCCACCACCACATCCATCAAGATTGTTTTGGCTGGATATTGCACTAAAGATACACAAAGATCTTTGATTAGGCCTAGACACTTGACCTGGCTGGAATCAAATGAGAATAAGTCCTTATATGGCCTTGTGATGTCTAGATCTAGCTTTTCCATCACTGACTTGGGAATTAGATTATGGGAAGCACCTGAATCAAACATTGCATTATGTAACACTTTGTCATTAATGTTTAAGCTCACATAGAATGGAGGAACTCCTCCATCTACTGTCTTGCCATTGACTTCAGGACCAAAAAACAACTCTGGTTGATCATCTAGGACATTGAATGCCTCCCTAGTTTCATATATTTGACGTGACCTGTTAATCTGTTCCCTGTAGACCTCATGTTTAGCCAATTCTGACAATGGCATGGCTATTTTTATCTTACCTATTTTTGTTTCTAAGTTGAAAGGTTTTTCCACTTGAACTCTTGTATTGTGGACATCATGCTTTTCCTTTTCTGTTGTGTTTTCCATGTTCCTATCTTTATCACGACTGTTGTAAGGAACTGCATCTGCTTTGGAATTTACTACAACAGATCTATTTACATTTTATTTTGGAAAAGAAGAAGAAGATGGCTGATTGTTTGATAGTTCCAAGTCTGAAATGTCCTCTATGATGGGCTCTTTTGGGTTGAGATCTGTCTCAACAGTGAATTCTGTAAGGGGAGAAGTATCTTTAGCACCCTTGGGTTGCTTGGTATCTTTCAATTTGGTAGGTTCAGGTACATTTATTGTTCTACTTCTCAATTTGTATTGCTTATGAACCTCATAGACTGCTGCATCATAACCTTCTTTAAAATCAAATGATTCTCCAGACTTGGTTTGAAATTGATTTAAATTATGAGCCTCTTGATCATCATGTGTCAGGAAAATTTGTTGATCACCGTTTAAATCCATTAGATTAATTTGTGTGTCCTCTGCAGGCTCACTAGAGGTTGAGGCTTCAACATAATTATCTTGAAATGGGGGTCTGATGTTCTGATCAGGGCCAGTCCTTCCAGCATTATGGTTTTGATTCTTTCTAAAGTTTGGGATTCTTGTTGTGTTACTTGGTTGTCCTTCCCAGGATGATTTCCTTTCAATAGTCTCCACTCTATCTCCTAATCTGTCCATGCCTTTAATGATTGCATCTAACTTTTGCTCAAATGCTGAAGGTTCTTCTTTAAAGGTTGTTCTTCTCTCAGTTCTAGCCCGGTTTCGTTTAGCAATCAAGTTTGCCTCTACACTAACAGCTATATGCATGTCTGCTAGGCTTAATGGGGCTCTTTCCCTCAACTGATATGCCATGTCCAAGTCAAATCCATCAGGGAATTTGATCAAGGCAAGGTCAGGAGGAGGTCTAAGGTTCTGAGGAATGGCACTATAGACATTATTGAACCTTGCACAATAGTCTTGAACGGTCTCTTGTGGGCCCCTTTTTAAATTGTCATATTCAGTTAAAATGTGTAAAGGGTCTTTCTTATTTTCCCATCTATTTAGGAAGGGTTGATATAGGGCCTTAGGATTGGCTATAGAATTTGCAGCAAGTGCTCTAAACCAGGTCCTCACATCACCAGTTAGACTTGGACAAAGATTTTCATTCTTACATCATCATCATCAATTTCATAGTTCTCAAAATAATCTTGTATTTTCTTGGTGTGCTGTTGAGCTGTATAGGAGCTAGTACCATCAAAGTAGGTGATCTTGCTTTGATAGTCTTGAGGCATAGCCCCTGGATTGGCAGGAAACTGCAAAGGAGCATAACGGTTGGCAATATTTGCAGGGATAAATGGGACAACAGGGAGGAATAAAAGGGCTGGAAAAAAGGGGACAAGAGTGGAGATATGAGTGGTGGATGGGGGAGTGGAAAGGATACTTTGAGGGGTGGATGAAGAACTTGGAGAGGCTGAAGTATTGGCAGAAAGGATCGTTGCTCTTCCAGGGGTAAGCTCAGATTTTGTAAGGCTTTGCTGAAGTGTATCAAGGTCTGGATCAACAGTTTCTAGACTTTCTTGTCTCCGAAGGGTTTTAGGGATCAAGTTAGGATTTTCAAAGATAGTTAGGGGATTAGGATCTGGATTTGATCTGGTGTAACGAGAGCTAGCTTCTAGATCTTTTTTTGGTATTTTTGCTTGAATATGTTTGACACAGGGAGACTGATCTCTTTTTTGATTCAGAGAGTCCCTAGCAGAGTCACCAATAATGTTAACACTCATGTTGTTCCCTGGCTCTGGAAGGGAATACGGCCGAGGTAACCACTAACCAATCTTGATCCTAGCCAATCTGCAACTACAGAGGGCTCTCTCTTTGTGATTTAGATTTGTTTGATTATATGTTAGGCTAGTTATGAAGCACAAGTTTTGTTTGGTATTTGGAAGATGACATTCAGTAGAACAAGGCAGTAAGTTGAGAGCAGTTCAGAACATTGGGTTGATGGAGTCTAATGAAATAAACTTCTGGGTATGGTTTCTTTGGCAAGAGTAAAATTGTAGAGTGAGACAGTTAAACACAAAACATCATTTGAAACTGAAATAAGATGAAATGAAGTCAAGAAATGAAAGGCAATCAAGAATCTTTCATTATGTTAACAGAGGGAAATTGTGTAAACATTATCAAGGAGCAATTAAGAATTCCTTGATGATATTTAGTGTGTAAGAACTAGGGAGACAAGAGCAGTTAAGATTTCTTGCCTATGCTAGTCCTGTGGAAAACATAGAAAACTATAGGAATTGAACACAAAGTACAACAAAGTAAATTCTGGGTTATCCTTTTTTCCTGTAATTCAGAACATGGTATTCATATGATAAATAAAACACAAATACAGTAATTCAAGAGTAAAGGAAACTTATTGATCCATGCATCAACACAAGAATTCTGCAATACATCCTTCAGCCATAGATTCCACAACCAGGAAATTCAACAACACAGCATCCAACAATTTTATTTCAGAATAGTTCTCAAAACTTACAGAGTAGGTCCAAAATGATATTCATCAGCCAACACTAATACATATCTCTTGAAAGTATTTATAATAAGTTTACAAAATATCCCGTGGGGAAATATCAAGACATAAATTTATCCATCTACTCTGGCAGGGGCAATAACTGATGTGGAAAAACTGCGCAACAATAAATGAGGAAATAACTATGCTGTACTGGCTGCTTTAGATGTCCTGCTTATTGCTGACTTTTTGGCTCTGATAGTTGGCCGATGGTTGTTTCCCTGATGTGAGTTCCTGATGTGCTGTCATTTTCCACCTGTGCCTGAGTTTGTTTCACCTTTTGGCGCAAATCTTTTCCTCAGTTGATTTGATTTTCTGATAGGAGACCCTGATATTACCTTTTACCTGTAATGCAAACACTTTACAAAAAGGAGAACCCAATTACTTTGGTAAAACCTCCAACATGCTTTGCCACCATTGTTCTGTTGGTAATTGATGCTTTCCCAATTTAATTAGTGTCTCATCAGCTTCAGTGTACCTGTAAGAATTCGGCTGGAAATCAAAAAGATGTGCCACCTCATGCTCAATAAAAAACAAACTTTCCAGTTTATCATACAAACTTTGTCCAGAGGGAGGCACTGTCTCTTCTGAGCTGCTTGATGATGCTGTAATTTGATTTTTCACATAGGTATTTAACCTATGAGCATACTGTTCTTGCTTTAATAGCTTCCCACTGCTAGTGACCAGGCTAGGTAAACCTTTGCATTGTAACATTGCAAATTTATGTATGAAGGCTTCTATATCTGTCTGCATTTCCTGGCATTTTCTTTCTACTGTCTGAACAAAATTCCTCATAGTTAGCACCTTCTTGACTCTTAAAATAGTCTCTGTCCTGTTATGAATGTCTAGAGATGCTAATTGTTCACTAGTATGAGTGTTCAAAAAATGAATCATTTGATTGGCTTGCTCATGCTTATTGGCCAATAATACCCTGGCCTTCTGAGTTTCATATTGAGCCACTCCTATCAACTCTATCTGATCAAAAATAGTTTTTATTGCCGTCCACTGATCAGCAATAGCTTGGCCAATCTTATCCCACAAAATGGTCTTGATTTCTGTGAGAGTTATATGGAGAGTGAGGTCCTTCTCCAAGGCTTTTATCTTATTCTCTAGGGCCTTTACTTCCCTAGTTTTCTCAGCTACAGTCATTTTTGACTTGTCATAACTAACCTCAATTTTGGCTAGTTTTTCCTTGGTTTCCTTTAGTTCTGCCATTTGGATCTCCAAGGCATTTATTTCTTTCATCATCTCCTCCATGCTCAGACTGGCCTCTTGTAGTGTGGTTGCTACTGAAGTTGAGGTACATGCTGTTGATGCCAGATCAGAGGGAGGGGGTGTTATAGTGACTGCTGGAGGAGGAGCTGTGAGAATTGGAGTTGTTTGAGCTGGCTGAGAGGCCAACTCCTGTTGTTTTCCTTGTAGAGCTTCTTCCAAGGCTTTCTCTATATCCAACAATCTTGGGTTCATCCTCATTAGTAAGCTGACCACATCCTCTTCTTCCTTTTGCTGTGCCACCTCTGTGTTTTGAGGGTGTATTGTAGCTGGCAGCTTCAATTGTCTTCTCAGGGCTGCTATGTCTTCCTCCTTCTTTCTTATTAAGGCTTGTGCGCCTTTGGGATCCTTGGGATCATGTCCCAACTCTATGATAATTTCTTCCAAGGATTTTATTCTATTATCCTTGGCCAATGAGGAGGCTTTTTCTAGCTCTAATTGGGCAGAAGTGTTATATAATGAATTTTGCAGTCTATGAGCCATTAGAGCTTTGTCCTCCAAGGTGGAGTATATCATTTCTCCAGCCTTTTTGTGCAACTCAATCTGGTCTATTGGGTGGATGTCTTTAGCAAGAACTTCCAGATTGGTCCTAATATAATCTACAACTGATTGTGGTTGCTGAATAGTGGGCCTGAAGTGACTAAGGGTCATCTTCCGTGCCTGCATATCATAGGCTGCCATTAGCCTTTTCTAATTGGTGGGAGCCATTCTTAGCAATTGGTTATAAAGCTGAAACATCACTGGCTCATTTCTAGCTTTAATTTCTGTGAATGCTCTCTTGATATCAGAGCCCTGCTTCCTCTGTTGCTTGGTGGATGTAACCTCCACACCAGGCTGTCTCTCTTGCTCCTACTGAAAGGAGCTGGTAGATGTTTTCAAAAATGGAGGGATCTGCTGTTCAAAAGTTCCCTCACCCCTAATGTTACCTGTTGTTTCTTCTGTGAATTCTTCTTTAGAATAGGGGTTTAGCCTTTGTCTCTTCTCACCTTGTTGATCTATAGATGCCCCTGCAGGTGTCTCTTCTAGTCTGTCCCTATTCTTGGCTCTTTCCTCATTATGAGGGGTTTGTAATACAGGGATCTCAGCTGCCTTTACTTGCGTTGAAGGGCCTTGTTCTTGACCCTTTTCCTGGTTTGTAGATGGTTGTTCTACCATTGTTTTCTTCTACTCTGAATGCTGTATTTCTTTACCTTTCCCTGTAGGTGGAGTGGCTTCTTGAGCCAGCCGTTATGAAGTTGTAGCAGCTGATGTGCTTGCTCCAATATGTTGAGGCTGTGTATAAGGGACCTGTGCAAAATAATCCAGGTCAATTCTCTTCTCATAGTCTTTCATTTCTTTTTCTAATATTTCTTCTTCAGTAAGATCTTCAATTAGTGTACCCTCTACCCATTCCTGTTGATTAGAATATTGTTCAATGTGAGGGATTGGCTGGTGCACATATCCTGAAAGCTTGTTTTTACTCTCCTATAGCTTATGAAACGTTCAAGGTCATATGGTGCCCAATAAAAGATTTGTTTCAGCATGAGTTCTTCCCTTAGCATCTTGTCTGCATCACTCCAGGCTTCTTCCCTCTTATTGAAAACAAAAGGACCCAATTGATGTCTAATCTTGAGCTGTGCCTTTCTGTTTTTGCCATGGAAATGAGTCAAATTTGCACTACTAAATTGCCTGAAATATTCCAAGGCAAAAAGTCTCATGGGGACATATTTTGGCAGCTTGTAGGGGGTAATTCACAACCATAAATCCTGATCACTATATGGTTTTGGTAGAAATACCAATCACCAATGTTGTAGCCCCTTGAAAGATGTAGAATTATTTGCATTTAAGCAGTGAGCCTGCCAGGAGGAGTCATCATCAATAGGCAAGTGGCTGGGTAAATGAACTTGTCAATGAAGTCACAATATGTGTAAGGCGAGTAGTGAACTTCATGGAAAACTGAAGTCCAGAAAATGACAGATCTCCTCTCTCCTTTGGAGTCCAGGTTCTTAAGAGGAACTTGGAAACTATCAGGATGATAGTACAGCAGCAGATGGTATATGTAGGAGGTATATTTGAACACTCTTTCTCTTTCCAACATCATGAATTGCTCATGGATTTTGTTTGCTATGAAGGTGGCATAGTCATACATGACAGCAGGGGGCTGTCCTGGAGTGAACATGGACATTAGCACAAACACAGTTTCATCCACAAACTCACTGGTTTTGCATCCTAGAATGTAGGATATCATGTCTATTAAGAGTTTCCTTGTCTCATTGAATGAGACTTGATGATAAGGTGGAGGATGATCAGGCTGGCACTGTGGTTGCATGAACAATTGACATAGTCTTGTTATTTCTGAGCTGGGCAGCTTTTCACCTTGATCAAGCAGGAGTTTCATGGTGAGAGAAACCAAAGGCTGAGGTGGATCAAAGTTCAACATCTGATTTATGGACTGAGGAGTAATATAGAACAGTACATATCCATCTAGAGTGAGGATTGCTCTTTGTGTGGGATCATAGTTTGCACAGCATAGATGAATGAAGTCGGGCAACACATTGACTGAAGGGAGGTAGTAGATGGGCATGTTGGATTCCCAGATTCTTAGGACATCAGTGTTATTTCTATGGCTATTTCTGAATTGACAAAAAGTTTGCAGGTGAGACTTGAGACCCATCATGTCCTTAATCTGGAAGTCCCTGTCTGCCAGAGGTAACCACTCCAAATCCTTATGTGGTGCATTCAAGGGTGCAATGTTGAGAGCTACCGGAGCCTCCATGCTTCAATTAATTTTGTTTTGACTGGAATATAGGCTTATGAAACAGCAGAAAAGAGAACTCTAGTTCTAACACTTTTGTCAGGATCTTGCAGACTAAATTTTATATTGTAGTCACCTCACTAGGTAGCATTCAGGGTGGAAAAGGTGAATTATGCAGACTATACTGGGGAGGTTGGATAAGACATTGAAAATAGCCTCCCTTTCAATTTGTTAAGTGACCCCAATATTGGGTTTAGAGCTCTTTGGAGTAACAAGCAGCAGAGCAGTGAATTTGGTTTCCCACAGGAAATTACAGAATTAGCTTGGAATTTAGGAAGAAACAGGGGAAGAACTCTCCCTTGCAGGTGCTTTTAAACAATTTCACACGCGGAGACGGCTTGAATTGCAGTTTTATGGGCGACTTGCAGAGGCAGACAAAATTCGTAAGCTTTTCTTCGGTAACAACAGTTAGACAATGATTTTACAGTGCGAAGGTTACAGGCAACAACTCATTTGACTTGAACTATGCTTTTTAGGTAATTTTAACCGAGAAATTTCGTAAAAACAGGGTTTGTGGGTGACTTATGGAGTAAATACCTATTTTATGGGTGCCTGGTGTGAGTTTTGGTTGCAGACTGAGCGGAGGAGGCCAGGTTTGCCGAGTGGATTTGCCTGGGTGGCGGATTGTAGCTCTGGTGATGAAATGGACGTAATTTGCATGCAGAGGGTGCGCAAGTCAACCAAAAACAAATGAACAAAAATCATAGATTTCCCGAATTTTTATCAAAATTTGAACTTTTTGGGCTTTTGGCGCTTTTCGAGGATGACGTCAGTATGACATAGCTTTTGTCTAGTAGTGGAGTATGGAAGGTGACGTGGTTGCTGACATGGTTGTTGACGAGGGGGATGACATGGCAGACACGACGACTGAAGGGGCAACGCGGGTGATGACGTGTTTGCTGACGGGATAGTGACGCGGGCGGTAGGATGAAGGTGGTATGCGGTTTCCATCAGACCGCCTTTGGTACGGGGGCAGTTTCTGTCAGAGCGAGCCCGATGCAATGGGAATGCGCCAAGTGTCCCGGGGTACGACAGGAAAACCACCAACCATTGGGTGCTAATGACCTGACGTCGGGGCGCTTCCGATATCAATGAGGACCGTTGGATCTGGAGAAGGCGATCCGACGGTGGACGGGAAGGTGAGTTGTCAGGGGTTTAATAAAACATCGCAGGCGATAATTGAAATATTTTATAAAATTTGGTGGGTTTCAAACTTTAGGTTATTGATAAATGCGGAGCAGACATGGAAATTTAATTAACCAAAGGTTAACTAACCAAGTTTATTTCGCGGCGGGTATGGTTATTTGTTTGACTAGAGGTCTAACAAATCCCAGAGAGACACGTGGTGGGCTATCACTGGCCCCAGGTTGACCAATGACTCCCAAGGAATCTTTAAACCATAGCCATATTAGGCGGGGGCGGGCTATATATAATGTTTTGGGTTTTTTGCTTTTTATACATAGTAGGGGTAGGGAAACATTAATATAGGAGTTATATACTAAAGTTAGGATGTTAATATGACAAATGATAAGGAAATGCTAAGTTTAGAGGGTAAAACTTAGATTTTTTACGAAGTGAAAGGGAAATGAGATGATTATATTTACACAAGAAATGTGGCTTGTATTCACCAAGTAAACACAATGTCTTGCTTAGTAATTCTGAAAAATGAAATGGATTAGGACTATTGAGCAGATCTCAATCTCCTTAGGGGAGGTTAGTGAAGTTTGTGGGGGGAATGAGAGGGGAAGTCAGTCATGCTCCACTGAACTTGTAGCCACTTTGCCATGATGCTTGTGATATTGTTTAAATTGAACATCACTCTGCTTTCTGCAACCTCATAATTATCTGCCTACCCAACCTAAAATACCTAACATTTTTTCTTCCTTTGATTGGGTGCATTTGAACTAGCAAACCTTGCTTTTTCCTCTTTTCTTTTGGCTGCCCTCCTATCTAAATCTATCCTTATTTCTTCCAAGGGCTCAGATTGAGCAGTTGGGCCCTTTAATTCTCTATCTAATCTAGTGATCTGCCAAGCTTGAACCATTTGAGCAAATCTTATTCTCTATTCTAAAACAGGAAATTTAAACATGATCTAGCCAGGGTTAAACTGTCTGGCTATTCATCAACTGTGAGATAGTCAGTGATTTCAATTTCCTGATTGCACTTTTTAACCACCCACATTCCTGGTCTTTCTTTGGGATTCCTTTCCTTTTTCTTTATCTGAATTTTGATCTATTGATAATATGGAACCTTTGTAGCATGAAAAGGATGATCATATTTGGTATTTACACAGTCAATCATGAGAAATGACACCTATTGGCATAGGAACCTAACACATACTACAATAAACTTTATTTATGTTGGTTTAATTATAATTGTATTTTTGTTACTGATGTGTTACCTATATATACATGTTGGAAATAAAATGAGAGAATGGTTACATTGGAAATATGATTTCACCTAATTTTGGTTTTCTCTTTAGATTAAGGTTAGAGATAGATTAATTTAGATTTAGATTCATTTCTTGTTTGTATTTATTTCATTGTAGCATATTTTTAATAAACATGTAATGATCCTATGATGTTTCCTTGTTATTTATTCCATTCTCTAACAAAGAGAGTTCAAAAAGTACGAATGCATAAATTACGCTTACGTTGTGCTTGTTTATTCTTCTTGGTGAAGCTTCATCACATTGTTGAAATTTGCAAAGAAAATTAGGAATGGTGATGTTCTAAAGAATATTTACAATCAAGCCTTTTGAAAAATTCAATTTTCAAGTCACAAGCATTTCTATATGATCACTTTTCCCACTCTTGTCCCTCAATATTATTATGAAGTAAATGCAAATCAATAGCTTATTACTTAATGTTTAATTTAGATTAAATAAGTATATGATTTTGAACATGTACAAAATCAAAGGTAATCCATGGGAGAATGTCATGATATCAAAGTTACTCTCACAATTAGACTCTTGCAAGTATGGATAAACATGTTCATCTTTATTTGTTGTTAATTTTCTCTTTTTCATAGTTTACTTTTTATTTCTCATTTTCTTCATTTGTGGGTCTTCATTGTCTTGATTTTGGAGACTAGATTTTTATTAGCATATTTAATTAGTTATAGAAATAATGTGAGCAACTAGTATTTCATAATCTGCAACATGTTCAGGGAAATTAATTCTTTCTGATCAGAATTTTTGTATTTTGTATTGGTGCTTCTCTTCATTTTTCCTTTCTTTGCAAATTTGCAAGATGAGTCAATAACCATATTTTTCCTCTTGTTGATGCATCTGAAATAAAACATTTAGCTCCTTTTTGCTTAGATTTTTTGTGGGTCTACAAACTTTCACATTTTAAATATTAAATTAAAGAAAGGCCACAAGAAAAGGAAAAATCACAAAAATATTGCAACAAGTTCTCATGTCCTTGCTTTACCTCTGCTTGTTTTGAACCTTACATTTGATAGGTTGAATTGAACCTCTGCATTGCACTCGTTCATCCTGCTTCACCTTTATTTCTTCCAAAATGACTCAAAGCCTCTAACTGGTAAATTTTGGAATCCCGATCCTCTGCCTTTCATTTTTTTTAGATTATTTCATTCGAAATTTTGGACCTTTTGTCTTATCAGATTCTTGGGTCTGTATTATATCAGAAGTATTTTAAAATTTTCCAAAATTTGCCTCCCCGAGATCCACGTGGCCTATTTTATTTCTCCAGTTGAATTCCTTGGTCTCTAAATCTTGTAAAGGTATATTAAATTATCATTGTGTCTGAGTTTCAGATATTTTGTTTCTATCCAATAGTAATGTCAAGCTTCCTTTTTATCATAACTCCGATTTAAAGACTTTATGAGAAATAGTTTACGAAGGCTCATCTTATCTCAAAATCTTGGGATATCAAATTATGTATTCTCGTAGGCTGCTGGTCAATTCATTCATCACTAGTTAGTTTGACCTATCACTATGCTCACATGGAGTCCTCTTTGATTATCTATATATCTTTATACTTTGTTCAACTTTGACTTCCATGCTATCATGAATTCATCAAACTTCCAACCATTCATTTCTTTGGATGACTAAGTGACTTCTGAGGTATCCTTTCTTTGTGGTATATGTGCATGGATCTTATCATTGTAACTTCATTGGACATACATCCTCACATGTATAGTTAGGCCTCTTTTTACTCTTCACGACAATATTTATCGCTAATGAAATTTTCTTTACCTATGGTTCACTTACATTCTTATCTTTATCTCACTATTGGGTGCTCATATCATCATCATGATAATATTTTAGTGTGCATTATCGTTTTCTTTTCAAGGCACTTTTGAGCAACTACTATGTTAATGCAACAATTGGTAAGAAAACTTAGAACATGCAAAGGCAATGTATCATGGTCAATTCATGTTTGAATTCTCTTATGATTGAATTTTTGATATATCGCTCCATATTTAGCATACAAAATTCAATTCCTCTCCATATACACATAAGCATTGCATAGGTTGGGACTTGGTCTTTATTTTTTGAAATCTTGGAGTTGATATGAAATCTTAAAAGATAATGAAAACAATTGCTGTTGTAATTCATAGAGAAGCACACATTCATTCTTATTTCTAATGAATTTGGTTTACTTCTGATTCCTTGAACACGAGACATCATTTTTTCCAACCTTAGTACTTGATCTAATTTATATTTAATAAGTTATGATTTTGGGCAAATGAAAACTTCCAAGAATATAGCTTCTTCATGTTTCTAATTCCAACCAAAAGGAGAAGTTACCTTTTGTCGAAGAAAACCAACATCTATTAGGAAAAATTAAATGAAATTCTCCAATGGTAAGTTTCATATTCTCACTTTCATGCTTTTCCATTTCTTTACGTTTTTGTTTCAACTTAGTTTTTAGTTTTGTTGATCTTATATTATGTTTTGTAGTACTTCACAAATTTTTTCACACCTCTACCAGCTCATATTTGACACTCATTCTCATTTGTTTTGTTTTCTTTTGAGTTTTTACACAAAGTAGTTCGGAAAAATAAAAAAAACTCAACCAAACTTTTGTTTGTCATCGACTAACATTAAAATAAATGTGAATTTTCTTCGGTCAATTTTTTTTAAAAGTTTGGTCAAAAACCTATGCATATCTTTTGTCAGTGGCAAAATTGAAACGATGCGACCATCTGAAAAATTGTTTCGGCCAAACACTATAAATAAACTTGTTGAAACATTATTTTTGCACTCACATTCCTCATTCAGGCTAAATTTTTAAAGTAAGTATTTTGGGCTAAATTTTTAAAGTGAGTTTATTGCGCTGAATTTTTAAAATGAGTGTTTTGGGCTGAATTTGAAAGGAAGTCTTTTGGGCTGAATTTTGAAAGTGAGTTTTTTGGGCTGAATTTTAGAAGTGAGTTGTTTGGGATGAATTTTAAAAGTACGCATTTTGAGTTGAATTTTGAAAGTAGTTTTTTGCGCTGAATTTACAAAGGAATTTATTTTTGTTGGATTTGAAAATGAGTTTCTTTGCTCAATTTTGAAAATGACTTTTTCGGTTTGATTTTAAAAGTCTACATAGATTTAATTATCATGGGAAATAAAAGATATTCCAAGAGAAAATATGATTGAATAAGAGGCATTGAGGTTCGTAGAGAATACTCAAGAAACTATTACAAAAGAAAAAAGGAACAATGTTTAAATATTGAAAGGGGAAATCAATCTCAACAAGAAGTTGAAGCAGGTATGTAAATGTAAATATTATAAATGATATTTAAAATTTAATAGTGTATTGTGAAAATTAATTTTTATTTGATGAACTAATTCGAAAAATACTTTTCAATGTAAATTAAGAGATATTTTCCTCATAACATTGATGATGAGATTGAAAATGTTGAAAGACAAGGTGAAAAAGATAATGAACCAATGATTGATGATGTTATTGAAGATGTCGAAAGAAGTTCAAGTGAAGAAGTTGAATCATCATTAGGTATGTATATATATGTCATGTATATTAGTGAAATTATACATATTTATTAGTTTCAATTTCATTCAAACGTTATTTTTTAATTTAATTTTTTAACGTATACTTATACTCATTTACATTAAATTCTCATATTATGTACAAATGAAATCAATATCGATGATGAGATGTTAGAAAATGCTCACACTAACACATATGGAGATAAAAAAGATGACCATGTTATACAATATCGTGTTAAGATAATTATTAATAAATTCTTCAAAGATGCAAATGTGACAGTTCAAGCCCAAACTTTGAGAGGTATCTTAACATCAAAGAAATTAAAAGAAGCTACAACCCTATTGGGTATTCTAAAATCAACAAAATATAAAAAGGTGAAGCAAATGTGATTCAAAATATAATAGTGCTCTAAAATCAATTGGAAGATCTAGAAAAAAATGATCTAGATGCACGTAGAGAAATACAAATGACAGTGGTTTCATCAATTACTAAAGAAAATAGTTTGGTAAAATATATGGCAAAAACATTAGGGACCTCACGAAAAAATTACACATGCATAGGAAATTTTCATTTCAAATAGATGCAAATGATGAGATGGCTTGTTGGACAGTTATTTGTAGGAAACCATACAAACATAGACTTTGGACATGTTTCACCAAAAGTATAGGATGTGATGTGACGAAGAATAGCACGAAATCAGTATGAAGAACATGCAAAACATATCTTGGACACCACTCATATAGAGTTGTTCAATAAGTTCATAGAAGAGAATCATGGAATTAATGTCTCAATTAGTACTTTTGTTCAACAAAAACCATGGTATGCTAAACCACGTGAGACTTGTTGTTATTGTTATCATGTGGAATTTCAATTATTTTATGAAACCTTCTTTATTTTTTGTAAAACATTTTGGAAAAAATCACCTTCTCTATCCACTATCCATGATTTCATATCAAAAATTTTGTGGAAGGGAAAATCATGAATTATTTTAACAAAAGAAATGTGTTGGTGGTAAAAATGTGATCATTGTGGAAATTTGACTTTCTTTAATGACAAATATCCTATTGATATGAATGATCAATCATTGTTCAACATAAAAGTGAAATAGAAGATATATGAATATATCCATACATCGATTGGTTCAAACATTATTACAAGTGCCAGAAGGATTGATTTACAAGAAGACAAATTTTTTGTGATAGTTTTTGAAGAAGTTTGAGGCAGAAATTTATAAATACACCAAGCATTCTCATAGATCTCAATATAAAGACCTGCAATTCAAAAAATCCTGTGAAATTTTTCCACTAGGGACCATTTTGTAAATAGTTGATTTTGCATCAAATTACACATTTGTTGCACAAAATGAAATACAAAGTGAATATTCTCATTCTGACCAAGTCTCTATACTTTTCCATTTTCTATAAACATGTTGAACAAAATGTTGATAATATAGAAAGCACCAATGAGAATCAACATGTTATTAAAGTATATCAATTTTATATCAGTGATGATTGTACACATGATACACATTTTGTACAAAATTGCTTTGATAAGATTTATGACTCATTGGAAGGTCGTGGAATGAAATTCAATGAACATTGGATATGGTATATGGATGCACAAGCTAATTCAAATCTTCACTGTCATTCTTTTCGTTGTGTCATATTCATGTGAAAACCAACATTAAACATTGTTGGCATTTCTTTGAGACTGGTCATGGAAAAGGATAACATGATGGTGTAGGGGCATGTAGAACATGAACACTTCGAAGATATCAAATGGACTACTATGCAAACCGAATTGTCTTAGTTGAACAAGTTGTTCAATGGTGCATTGTAAGCCATGAGACTAACCCAACAATGGAGGTATGCAGGTATGTATATATATATACATTAACTTGTATATATTTTTAATATATGATCATTTTTATTAATTTTCTAATTTTAAGCATTTATAGAT